>VZRN01003663.1:877327-914102 GCA_013397935.1 Dasyornis broadbenti | reverse complement strand
TTTTTTTTTTTTTTTTTTTTGAGTTACTCTCTATCTTGAAACAAGGAATCTTTTCTCACTTGGAGTTTGGAAACAAATTGTGAGTCTGGCAAGTTGTAAAAACAGGCTGGTGAGAGCTGGGACCTAAACTCTGCTAGATAATAGTGATTCTGTAAAGCATGGACAGGTTTGAATAAAAATCTCAGCCTATGCCCTCAAGAAATTGGAAGAGGGCCTTGTGCTGTTTGTGGGTCTTAGTTGGTAGCTGGTACTGGACTTCGAAGTTTGTTCTTCCTTTTCTTTCTACTTCTGCTGCTGTTGCTGACTGTCCATAAACAGTCAGGTGCTTGAGAATGGTATTTCTTCTGGAGGTTTATTGGTTTCCCATGCAGTAAGCAGACAAGGCAAAACCCATTGACCCTGAGATTAGCTCAGTTGGTCAGAGAGTGGTGCTAATAATGCTCTGGTTGTTGGTTTGATCCCTCACTTAAGAGTTGGATTTGATGACCCTTGCTGGCCCCTTCCAGCTCAGAGTAGTCTGTGATTAGTGACCATGTGATGATACTAAACCTGTGTCCCATAGTTTAGCTTCTGCTGTTCTCCTTTTTCAGGTATGAGACCCCAGTGTGTGAAAGCGATGCCAGATCAAAGAGCACAGAGATTGATGATCCCTTCAAGGACAGAGAACTTCCAGGTTAGAGGAACAAGATCCTGTCTCTGCCTTCTTACTTTGTCTCACCTTGGAGAGGGGGGACCTTAAGAGGCCAAGAGTACTGTTCAGGAGAGGGGGAATTTTCCTTACAGTGCATGCTTTACCATGGGTTTATTATGTGATTTTTTAAAATCACCTCCAGTTTCATCAGTGAACTGCAAAAGGCTGGGAGTGTCCTGTTGGGGGCGGGGGGCAGAATGTTTATTGCCTGTCTGCCCTTTGAAAACATTTCTGGGATTAGAATTTTTAGGAGAGAAACCAGAATGCCTGGAGATTTCTTGGGGGAAGAATGGTTGGCATGATTGTTGCCCAGAGAAGTTTTGAATGCCCGGCCCTGGAAATGCTCTAGGCCAGGTTGGATGGGATCCTGAGCAACCTGAACTAGTGAATGGCATCCCTGCCCATAGCAGGAGGGTTGGAACTAGATGATCTTTAAGGTCCATTTCAACCCTAGCCACATTCTATGATTCTGTGATTCCTATCACTGAAAATATCTCTGTTTATGGGGAGATTGAGGGTCTGATCCTGCTTTGTCTGACTAAGAAATGCTGCACTGCATGATCTTTTTATGCAGTCTTGAGGTTTGTTTGATTAGCTGCTCGTGTATGCAAAAATTTATTGGTGAGAGGGAACTCCAGGGGCTGAGTGAGAATGTTTCTTTTTATTTTTTTTTTCTGCTCTTATTTCTTAGCAGAACTGAATGTTAAGAAAAATTCCTCCTTTAATTTAAGACTGATTGTATCTTTTGCACTCAGTTCTGTCAGGGGAACTCCTTTCCTTATGCCACTTTTAGAGGTTTGTCCATTCTTTAGAGTCTCAGTGCTGCAGGCAGTGCGCTTCTTGGCTGGTGTGAAGAGACCCTGCAGAGGCCCAGGTGGGAAAGACATAAGTTCAGATCCTTGCACACCTACTCATGCTCTCTTCACAACCTGTCATGATTGTGGCCAGAAGTGAAAAAAAAAAAAAGGAAGGAAAATGTTGCTTGTATATAGCAAATGGCAAGCTGCTAATTCCTGCAGATGGTGGGATGCTGAGACTCCAGGGAGATGACTTCTAGCAAATAGTTTTTCAGCATTTTCATTACCTCAACAAAAGCTGCTATAAGTATGGTCTACTCTGGCTGCAGTAGCAGCTTACCCATTACAATGCTGGCATTTTCGGGAGCACATTCCAAACGAGTGCTGAGGGGTGTGTGTGTGTAATGTACATAATATGGAGAGAGGCAAGGGACTGTTGGTTAGCCATTGCAGAGGACAGAGCCTGTAATCCTGCAAAGGAGGGACTTTTGTCAAATCAATTTGCAAGCTGCTTTTGGCTGTCAAGGGTTTACAGTAAGTTTCTGGTGCTCAGTTTGGGGTGCATGTTCTTTGCTTGTTCAAGAAAAGCAGAAAGTGTTGATATTGCTCTGTGTTGCTGTGGGAGGCTGTTTGCTGATGTCTGCTGCCTTAATCAGCTGAATAATTGGTAGTGCATGGTGGTTTGGGGAAAGAGGTGAGGGATGTGGTGATGGTTTCTCTGTCACATTAAGACAATTGGATGGGAGGTGATGGGTTTTGGACAACAATTTTGAAGGTGGTGTGTTGAAGTTAAAGCATGCTTGTTCCTTAGCTTGTTCCAGGCTAGAGCAATTGTTCCAGGGATTATGTGGTAGTAAATGAAGCTTGCTTTAAGCAGCAAGGAAACAGCTTAGATTTTCTTTTAAAGGTGAGGAGATACAGAGTTTCGTTGTAACAGGCTGGCACTGTTTAGGATAGGAGGCTCTGTCAGTCTGTGATTATGATGGTGGGGAACTAGACAGTCTCAGCACTAAGTAATGGAAATGGTTACCAAGCTCATCTTCAACCCGTTTTGTCTTGCTTAAGCTAGCAGTGACTGGGGGTGACTACCACATACCGACTCAGTTTGACATATTTCCCATGTAGTGTGACATAGTCCCCATGCAAGAATGAATTATTGTGGTAGGTGCTGGCAGGCAATTCTTTCTGTGCCTGAAGAGGAGAGTGCAAGCAGCAGAATTTGCCTTATGCTTTGGGATACTTTACTCTGTCATTTAGGGCTTCAGAACAGCCATGTTTGCATTAGAAGATTACCCAGGGGGTACTGAAATGTTTTTTAAACTGCTCCGCAAGTGTCACCATGGGAACTCCTGTCTGCCAGGCACTTCCAGCACATCTGTGTGGTTTTGCTGGTAGAGAACTGGGTGAGACCATAAAGTGAACCACACAGTCTTCCTGCCAGATATTGCTGATGACCCTGCATGTGCGTGGACAAAAGCTGCAGGACAAATTGTTACACAGAGAAACCCACTGAGGGATTCTTCTGCCTTTCCTTAGGGACTGTGTTGATGGCTGCTGCCTTAAAAACAAAGGAGGTTCTGACTGATCCTTGCTGAATTAGGGTAGGAGACCAAGCCTGTGTGTTCTTGCATTAAACCTTCTCTTTTCTTTCTGCAGGCTGTCCGGAAGGGAAGAAAGTTGAATTTATTACAAGCTTACTTGATGCTCTGACTACGGACATGGTACAGGCTATTAACTCAGCAGCACCTACTGGGGGTGGGAGGTGAGTCCAGAAAACACTCCAGCTGAATGCGACCTGGGTGGCCGCAGAGCTGTGGGTGCCCCTGAGGGGGGGGGCAGGAGGGAAAGGTGTTGCTCTGACTGATTTGGGTTCCTCTGAGTTGCTGGGAGAGGATGTGAGGCTGCTTTGTCCTGTCATCTTAGTGCTGCCTGCCTCCTCCTGCCCCTCCTCCCTGGCAGCTGCTCCACCATAAACGTTAGTATAGCCCATTTGAAGTGTGAAATGAGAGCTCAGTGGGAGGAAGTGGCTTGTTCTTTTGTCTCTTGGTGCATGAAAAGACCTAATAAAATGCAAATGGATTGAAGGAGACCGTGTGGCCTAGTGGCTACCACAGGGAGTGAAGAATGTGAACCAAATTCTTGGCAGGACCAGCTCTGTGGTTTTGCTGTGAGGCTGCAGCCAGCCCTGCCAATGAGGAAAGGAGCTGTTTTTCATGGCCCTCCCCTCTGACCAGCTGCCTGTCCACCCCTTTTGGAAGGAGCAACAGGTCAGGCTGGTTGCAGGAGGTGGGCAGAAGTCTGTGTTTGTGGGGAACTGGAGGAAAGCTGAGGCTGTGTCTCCCCCTCCTGCTTGGTAACAGCAGCTCCCTGCAGTGCTGCGTCGGGACAGGCCATTGCAAACAGTGATGGATTTAAAAAGTGCTGCACTGTCTCAGCTAGGCAAGGCTTCTGTGGTTCTGGATTTGCCATACTATAAAAGGAGTCAGTGCTGGGGCAGCTTGTAGGGATGGCACAATGACTGATGTGCTCATGTTCATAGGAGTCTAGAGATGGAAGTGCCTCAGCACATATGTCACTTCTGTGAGTATTGCTCCAACGTGTGGACAGTAATGTTGATCTCCTGCTTTCCTCTTTGATAATGGAGAAGGAATCAGTGCCATCTTTTAACTATTTAAGACTATTCAAGGTCCTGGGTGGTGTGGCTGTGTCCCTTGGCTTCAGTACGTACTACTTGTAAACTCATACGGTTTTAACTTTGCATTTGGACCTAACAAATCAGGCCAGTGACTTGCATGTGTGCCTGAATGCTGAATATTCTGTAACCTGTTGAATTAGCACTATATGCCAAGCATGTCTGTATTCATATAAACAGGATGAAAAATGCCCCAAGGATGGGAAATACATCGTTCTCTCCCAGACTTAAGCATTCCAATGTCAATTCTGTCTAATTTGCATGGTTCAAATGCTGCGGGTAGGGGTGGTGGGAAGCCCTGGAGAGTATTTGATATTTATTTGGCGTCTTTGGCACCGGGACTGAAACACAGCCAACGTAATCATCACTCTTAAAATAAAGCTTAATATAAACCAATGTTGTAGAGACCAGAGATCTTTGCCCCCACTGCACTTCTATAAACCAGCAGGCTTGCTTCCTAATGTTCCCTAAGCTTTGTGTATTTCTCAGCTTTCAATAGAGGCCTTTCTGATGGAATTTTTCACTGCCCAGGTCTTCACACAGTCGTCACATTGATTTATTTTCCACTCCAATGCCGGCAGCCCAGTTGCGAGGGGAAAATTAAATCTTTTAGCGGGCTGTCCTTGGTAAGGTGAAAGACTGCTACCACCCAAATACTCTGCCTGCCCAGAGCCATGATTAAATTCAGATAACTGCTCTGGTGTAATTTTCCATGTGCCTCAGCTAGGCTAAGCATGTATCCCTAAGAATACGTGCCAAGCTTTTCCAACCCAACATGCCATGATGGGACTTTTTTTTTTTAAAGTGATTTCAGAGAATTTTTGATATTCATATAAAAATTTAATCAGTACAGCTTTCATTTTGTTTGGGTTTGTGGAGTTGGGAAGCTGTCTCTGTGTAGTGAGTTCTGCTTTCTAGGACTCCCAAGGGGAGGAATATCCTGAGTTCTCTCTTCAGAAATTGGCTTTTGATGGTGTGAACAGATGTATTCTTTGCTGGGTGAAAAATATCTGGACCCAGAGAGTGGCTGATGGCTAGTCACAAGTGGTATTCCCCTGGGCTCAGTATTGGAGCCAGCCCTGTTTAATATCATCTTCAACAACCTGGACAAGGGGATTGCATGCCCCCTTAGCAAGTTTGCAAATGACACCATGTTGGGTGGGAGTGTTGATCTGTGGGAGGGCAAGAGGGATCTGGACAGGCTGGATTAATGGGTCAAGGCCGATGATAAGAGGTTCATCAAGGTGAAATGCCAGATCTTGCACTTGGGTCACAACAACCCCATGCAGTGCTACAGGCTGGGGGATGGGTAACTGGAAAGCTGCCCAGAAGAAAAGTACCTGAGAGAGCAAGTCAACAGCAGCTGAACATGAGCCAGTGTGTGCCCACGTGGCCAAGAGGGCCAATGGCATCTTGGCCTGTATCAGCCATAGTGTAGCCAGCAGGACCAGGGCAGTGATTGTCCCCCTGTGCTCAGCACTGGTGAGGCCACACCTCAAACCCTGTGTTCAGTTTTGGGGCCCTCTCTACAAGAAGGACATTGAGGAGCTGGAGCAGATCCAGAGAAGGGCAATGGAGCTGGGGAAGGGTCTGGAGCCACAAGTCCTGTGAGGAGCAGCTGAGGGAGCTGGGGCTGTTTACCCTGGGGAAAAGGAAGCTCTAGGGGGACCTCATTTCTCGCTGCAACCACCTGAAAGGAGACTGTAGTGAGGTGAAGACTGATCTCTTCTCCCAAGTAACAAGTGACAGGATGAAAGGAAATGGCCTCAATTTGTGTCAGGGGAGATTTAGGTTAGATATTTTAAAAAAGAAAAAAAATCACAGAAATGGTTGTAGATTATTGGAACAGACTGCCCAGGGAAGTGGTAGAATTGCCATTCCTGGAAGAGTTCAAAAACATGTGGATGTGGAACTCAAAGACCTGGTTTAGTGGTGAACATAGTGATGCTGGGTTGACAGGTGGACTTGATGATCTTGGAGGTCTTTTCCAATTCTATTGGAGGTCTCTTCCAATTAACAATTTTATAATTTTGTGTATATCTGAAATAGTCTAGGTGACCTAACTTGACTTTGGCACTGGAAACAAAAGCTCTTTTCCAAGATGAAGGGATATGTTACCTATTGGGTTAGTTGTATGTTTAATTAATTTTCAGCCTTAACAACTAACAAAATAACTGTATTTATGACAGTGCTTATCCTGTATCTCCCTTGCCCAGATTTACTGAGAAGTTCATGTTGAAAAGAAAAGTTAGACATCTCACTATCTGATATATCTTAATATCAGTCATGTCAATTTTAATGTCTTAATGTTGGTTTTCTTATTTTATGAGGCAAGCTTCACTTTTGAGGGCTCTTCTTCATCTTGATGCCATCGTGATGGCAGAATAGGTTCTGTATTCAAACACATGCTGGTTCCCTCTGTAGCCTCCCTCTTTCTGCTCCTTTACAGTGTTCAGCATTTCATGCTCCTGGGCCTTTTTTAGATTTTGAGCAAATGCATCCCATTATCCAAGGTAAATTTTTAATGTATCACCAGCAAAACTTACGCCTGATGCAGGGGGCAGGCCAGGCAAACAGCAAGCTGTTACCACCATGCCAGTTGTATCTTGTCCTATATATTTTAACCAAACAGAGAAGCCACATGTAGGAATTTTAGGGCAAGGCAGGGGAGTATTCATGTTTCTCTGTGGCAGCAGAGAGATGATACAGGCATACAATATGCATCTTTAGTATCAATATTAAAATACAAGACCAAATGCAGAGAACAGCCTTTCCAAAGTGCCAAGGATTAAAAAAGCTTAGCAGTGAGAGTCTTAAGGAGCTCAGTCTTCCTTAGTGTATGAAAAGATAAAAAGAAGGTTGGAAGTTGATTTTGTAATATTTGAGTGTCTCTATAGGGACAAAGGCTCTGCAGGGTCTTTAGTCTAGCAGGGAAAAACATGATTAACTGAATATAAACAAACTTGTGATCAGAATTTCTTTAAAGCGAGGGCAATTCTAAGCCAGAATGAAGTCATGAGGGAAGTGACTGATTCTCTCTCTCTAAGGCTTTCATCTTAGGCCTGATGTGTTTCAGAAAGACTTGCTTTAGTCAGACCTGAGTTATGGTCCCAAGAATAATTTGATTCACATTCTGTGGGTATGATATACAGGAAATCAGATTAGATTACCCTGCTGCCTTCAGTTTGAATTTGGATATGTGAATGAGAACTTCCTGTGTTTGCTGAGTGTCTTTGCAATTAATGTCCATATTAGCGATGGTTTTTTGGGGTGGTTTTTTTGTTTTTTTTTTTTTGTTTGTTTGCTTTGTTTGGGGTTTTTTGTTTTGTTTGTTTTGTTTGTTTTGTTTTGTTTGTTTGCTTTGTGGTTGTTTTTTGGGTTTTGGGTTTTTTTTTGTTTGTTTGGTTTTTTTTTTTTTGGTGGGGGGAGGGAAGAGGGAGAAGCATGGGGAGAAATTAGAGATTGGCATTTGAAATACTACATAGAGCTATGCTAAATTGTACCCAAAAACAAAGTAGCAGCAAAGTGAGGCAGTAGCTTGGATTCTTGCAGGCTATGTAAGCAAAACCTGGTAAGACTTTTTTTTTAAACTGGACATGCTTAAAACAACCTTGTAATCCCTTATAGGTCTTGTCTTATTTAAGGAAGTTCAAAGCTCTTGACTTTAATTGAGTTACTTTTGCTTTACAATAATGTAAATGAGATGAGAGCTTCCCTTCCTGATGGACCTGGTTTATATTACAGTATAATAGCCAAATAGACTTCATTTAGAGTTTTGAAACAGAAGATCTCTGGTAAAATTCGTTCTTAATTTTAAGTTTATGTAATAACTCCAAGGCACATCTCGTTACTGTATATTTTCAAAGTAATTAAGATAGCAGTTGTAGGGAATTGGTTTATTAGCCAGTGTTTAGTATCCTTATTGAAAAAAAGCAGTGTTGAAATTGTTCACAAGTAAGTACTATGTAATAGGAACAACACTTAAAAATTTAGACTTTGCTTTAGTAGATTTTAGTCTATTTTCTAATTCTGATATAGCTGTATTACATAGGGCCTAAACTAAACTAGATCAAAGGGAATCCCAGCCTGGGTTTCCCTTAGCTGAGAAGTTCTCTTTGGTCCCTGCCAATTCAGAAATGAGCTTTAGTTGCCAAAATGTATGCATTATGGCTTGCTACGTTATCAACAAAAATATTACTGCCCTGTGGAATTTAAGGTAAATGGGCAGCTTACAACAGCCCCCTTTATCATGTAACACAGCAGCTATCAGTCCCTTAATTTAAAGTTGCCAATTATTCCCCACGTAATAGCCCCAAAAAGTATTCCAGAAAATGGCCCCGAGGTTCCTTTTCATGCTCTAGTTGAGCAGTTTGAAGCAGGCAAGCACAGCTCAGCATATCTCCAGGGTGTTCTGAAGCCGATCCATGTTTTAATAAAGATTGACGCTTTTAAACAGTGCAGGAAAGTTGATGCTCAACTCCTATTGCATTTCAATTGAAGTTAGATACCAACTTCTCTTTGTCCTCTTATGGAAATTCTAGCCTAATTAAAGATACAGGAGGGTTCATGTAAGAGGAGGGTCTTTGAGCAATCAGTGAGGAGTGAAGGGATGTGATTTTTTTAACCTTCTAAATTATTTATCCTACAATCTTTAGAAAAGCTATGTTCCGAATAACGTTTCATTTACAACTTAGCCAGAGTAGAGGAAGAAACTGGCCTGTAATAGGGAGATAAGTTTTAACTGTAGAGGAATTATGCATTTCCCATAATGAATTTGGACTGTGTAGTACCCTTTTGTTTAGTCTGAACGCAGCTCAGTTTTTTTGTTGGCTTCTTGATTCCTTGGCTACAGTAAAGGGGGAATAATAAAACAAATACAGGATCCTTTTGCAATTCCATTAGAGTAATCCTCTCTGATTTGAACCATGTTCCACTGTTACAGACTTTAACTTCAGGCAACTGCAAAGAACAACAAAATGGGAGTAAGAAGTGGAAGCAGAGCAAAAACAATTTTGAATTTTACCTGAATTTGTTAAACTCATTGCGTTCCACTGCTCAGTGCTGGCACTTTGGTGGACATCATCAATGCTGTCATGGTCGTTGACTGGAGGGTTTAGTCACTCTCCATCCATTCTTCATTCAGCGGCAGCACCAAGCAAAGTATATATATCCTTGCAAAATATTTTCAAGTCATAGAAACTTATACCTTTCATTCCTTTAGACATTCTGACCACAAACATACTTTGTGTGTTAGGAATGAAAGCTGGACTAATTTCTTTTTTTACCCTGTTGCATTTGCTAGCAGCTTCTTGGCCATCACTGTTCTTTCATCCTGGAATAGCTTCCTCTGGTTTATATGTTCTGTAGTCCAGCTAGGAGATGGGCTGATCTTATTGCCCTTCCCTCCTTCTGCCTCAGCTGCTAATGTTGCTACATAAAGTTTGTATCACAAAAGAACAGATTTTTCTAAGTCTTCAAACAGATGATCACATGATGGGTACTTCAGAGATTGTAATCATGCTTTCTATCCAAGCAGTAGTTTATATTAGGCTTTTTTTGTCACTGCAACAGTGCTGTGGATCCATGCAGCCTGTGCAGAGGGGCTGCAAGTATTCAGGGAGCAAAGGATCAGCTTGGGTAGGAGTGGACTTCAATTTATTTAGTAAAATTTAACAGGACAGCACAGTTGTATGGAGCATAATGTGATTGCACACTATGCATGGTTTTGTAGGGAAGTAATGTCTCACATTTGCTGCTCTTGTATACTTTACCCTATACACTTCTGCTTCTTCCCTGCTCCTTCACACTGACCTAACTACTCCTTTCTTGCAATGGCCTCAAGGGCTGGAAAGCATCACACATTGACCCCAAAGTGCATATTCAGACTGCCTGTTTGATATTTTGGCAGTCATTCCCTGATCCAGAATTCAGTGCAGCTTACGAAAGTGTATGCCCATGCTTTTGCACAGCCTCTTTGCATTCTTCCAGTTGCACCAGATGATGTGAAGGTACTCTGTGGAAGTGTGCCTCAGCTGCAAGATAGCATTGTTAAAGGTTGAAGTACTTTAACACACATATATCCAGGCATGAGCCACCTAAGAAATAAATGTTCTGCTATGAGGGAGCTCTTAGCACATTATACAAAAGGAGGAGCAAGAGCCTACTTGGAGAAGACTATATACTTGATGCCAACAAATTTTTAAGAAAGCTGAGAGAGTCGGTTTGCTGTCCCAGGCTGTTAATGACAGACCATGTTTCTCTTCATTGTTGGAATATTGGTGGGCTTATGCTGCATAACTGAGCTAAACTTGCTGGCTTGTGTACAAAAGCAGTCCAGCAACAGCAGATTACATTTTGAAAATCAGCTTGCACGGTCCTCCTTTCTCCCCTAGCTCTCATTCTTTAGGATTGATTGTTTTGCCACAGAGTGCTAAAGAGGAACAATTAGGAACAAAAGTAAGTACAGCTGTAATGCAGTCAACACGAGAAGGTTGAGAAGGCTGTCTACATTTTGGTAGCGTCTGTCCTCACTATGTCTTACAAAGCTCCTACAACACTGAAGCAAGGTATTGGAATTCAGCGGATGTTAGCGTGATTGGTGTTAGAGCAAGAGATGTAGGAAATTGAGAATGTACAGGGCAACTTTGTTCTGTCTTGCTTTTTCTCTTCCTTTATGGTCTGAATGAGAGGCAGCCCAATAAATGAAGTTTGTGTCTGAAGGCTGATTTACTTATTTTGAAGCAGTAATGGGGAGGAAATAGAAAGACAATGCCCTGGAATACTGACCAGTATGTGCTTGCCAGGCAATTAGAGCCCCAGACTTATTGCAGCTGACCCAGCAGGCATGGTCGGTATCATGGCACAACAGCAAAACTAGGTGGCCTAGCAGTGCTGTATATTTCTATCAATTCATGTTTCGTGGGTGGTGCCTAAGTGCTTTGCATGGGCAGTGGTCAAACTCAAGATAGTTATACATGGTATTGTAACTTCAGCCTTCTGTAGTGTATTGTAATTTCATAAGCCAGGGAGATATGGCCAGCCTGACACGATGGGGATGCTTCTTGTGCTGGGATTCTGGATGATAACCAGAGAAGGCAGGCAACCAACCATCTCAGGAACTGCAGTCCTGCTAAACCAGCCAATATGTTGTGGTAAAAACTCAGAAATGACTGTACCTTCCTTTTTCCTAAAGTCATAGCTGTTAAACTAATTCCTTTTAGCTCTATTAACATGCTGCAGTTTTCAGCATGAGCTCTCAGTATGTTTGTAATGGCAAAGATTGATTTGTCACCTCATGAGTCTATGAATTTGTATTAGCCTGTGAATTTCCCTGATTTTCTTTGTGGAAATGCTGAAGAGAGCCGTGTTGACTTTCTTGATAATTTGTAAGAGCTCCTCCTTGGTGTGCCTCTGAAAAAGAGGCACTTTTAAATCCTGCTTCTGAATGCTTCTTCAGTAGGTAGTCAGAAACTCTTGTCTGTTGTCCTTCTGCTGTTGGTTCTAAGATGCTCTGCTCTTTTCTCCATTTCTGCCTCTCCAGTTGTGGGCCTTCAGTAAAAGAGGGCAATCTAAGGTGTGGACAAGGGGAATCTCACATGCAAAAGCTCAGGTTTTATTCTTTTATCTCAGCAAAAGCCGAGTATTGCCCCTGGCAATACAGAACTTCCCTAAGGCTGTTGGAAATATGCTAGTCTTCAAATGATAGCAAACTTCTTTCCGAAAGGAGAAAGTCTAATAGCTCTGTTAATAAATGTCATAAAAACAAGACACAGGATGTGTTTATATTCTTTCCTGTCATCCTGGTCATTGCATACAATATAGAAAATCTGGACACTCCCTTAACTTCCTGGGGAGAACGTTGCAATTTTTGCTTGTCCATAGGTGACTCCAGGGGCTTATCTGGTATTTTGGCTACCCAGACTAAGCCAGACTTATTCTTGACCCCTCCTTCCTCCTGTACAGTGTTTATTGTATTGTGCATTGATCAGATGCTGTGACTGAATGCCAGCCTGCCTCTCAGTTAAGAATTAAATTAAGGAAATAGTTTGAAGTAAAACCCTGGGAAAAATGTTTTGCAGGTTATTTGCCTCTCTGTACTGTGTTTACTTGTTGCAAGGATTCGTGTATCTCTGGATAGGGGCTACTTTTCTAATTTCTATCCTCACTTGTAAAAGCCATCAGAGAAGGTTAATGAGGATCTCTGGTTCTCCACCTAAGCGCAAGTTCTTGCTTTCTGTATATTGCAAATTCCCCCTCACTAATGATTTAATTCACTATGATGGTAGAGTGTAGGAGAGGGTATTTTTCAGGCTCTGTAGCTGCATTTGAAAGGCAAAAATAGTCACACCAAAAAGTCAAAAGAATTTTCTCTCCCCTAGTTCCCAACAAAAATATTTTCAATAACCATATAAGTATTGATCCTATTAGTTTCTGAAACAAGGTCAGTGACAGTCTTAGCATTTTATCAGGTATTTGGGTTCATATTTCCCCATCAGCTAGAATGCCCCAAACTCACACCAGAACCTGGCTGTCTGCAGCAGGTAATTGTTCCTCTCTCCTTCCTGGGGAAGGAATTTATGCAGCAGCTGGATATGTCTCCTGGAATAAGTCAGAGTGATCAGTGCCAGTGTAGCATGTCTGACTACCTATCCACTAATTTCCATGCACTGAAATGCTTTATTCTTGGTAGGAAAAAAAGGCTCAGGTCTCAGCCTCATTTCAACATCTTTTCAGCTTTCTCTGTTGGCACGCTAATCAGATGGAGAAAAGACAAACTAGCTTAGAAAGAGTTTCTTCCTTGGTTCTCAGTATCACTGAGGAATAACCCCCTTTCCCATTGCTGCTGCAGAGCACCAGTCACTGCTTAAATGGTATGACATAAGAGTGCCTGTTCAGTGATGGCATGATGTTGAAAGGCAACATTCTCTCTTTGCGTGTCCACAGCTCTTGCTGTTTCTCCTTTTTTTCTTCTCCTCTCTGATATTGTTGTTGTCCTATCTACAGAAAGAAAATGTGAGTCAAATAGCATCAAACTTGTAATACCACAATGAGTAAGAAATGGAACAAACTGAAGTTGCCCACTCTATAGTACTGCTTTTAGTACTTTTAGGATTTGTGGTGTTTGTCGGTTATGGAACTCTTATGTGTAAATCAGCTATGTGAAAAGCATTAAAAATGCTGAAAATACAGCACAGGAGTTCAGATTATGTAAATGGATACAGGGAGAATATTGTATCTTGCCAAGGACATTTTCAAATAATGAATGTGTCTTGCATTAAATTAATTTGTTCCCTTACTGAAGTCTAAATGTTACTGTCACAGAAACTACCTTGACAGCTGACACTCATGGCTCTCCTGCTGGTAACTTGAATAGGAGCCCAAGGGTCAAAAGGACCAAGGAGATGGTCTCTTGCCATCTGATGAGGGTCATTCTGAGATTAGGCAGAGTTTTAGCAACTGGTGTGAGGAGAACCAGAGCTACTTGAGGGTATGAGACTCCAAGATTCTCGTGGCAATTCACTTGTTAATGCTAAAGCACATTTTTAGTAAAATTTCATCTGTCTCAAAAGAGCCCAGCTAAAAGGAGGAGATTGGAAGACCTGTGTTTTTTGCTTTCTTTAAATATGGCATAGCACTTGCCTGATTCGTTGAGCAGCTCTTGCTCCTCAGCATGTGCTTGACAGTGTTGGTGAGAGCACCCACTTGTCGGGGGCCTGTGCTTTGTTCCAGGTTCTCTGAGCCAGACCCCAGCCACACACTAGAGGAGCGAGTGGTACACTGGTATTTCAGCCAGCTGGACAACAACAGCAGCAATGACATCAACAAGCGGGAACTAAAGCCTTTCAAGCGTTATGTGAAGAAGAAAGCCAAGCCCAAGAAATGTGCCCGGCGTTTCACTGACTACTGTGACCTCAACAAGGACAAGTCAATCTCGCTTCAGGAGCTGAAAGGGTGTTTGGGAGTCAGCAAGGAAGGAGGTGAGTGCTTTCTCTTCTCCATTGCATGGCAATAAAAATTGACAGACAAATATGACAAATAAAAACTGAGTTACAGCAAACTCAGGAATCTGTTTTCTCCCAGCTGTTTCAAAAGTGCCACAGTTTGTATGAGCAAATGAGGGGGATTAATACACTGCCATGCAATGTAGTTTGTTACTTGTATTATGGCTCCATCTTCTATGCATTATCAGAGACCTTTGTGCTAAGCACTGTACAGAAACAGGGCAACAGTTGAGCCTTGGCCAGAATTCCGCTTGTACTGTAAGTCCTTGGAAACTGTAGTTCAGATCAGGTCCCTTCTCAGTAACACCCTGCTTACAATATTCTGTTGTCTCAGCCGTGCAGGTTGGATGATGTATAAGCCAGCACAGACCCAGTCCTTCTCTGGAGACCCTGTTGACTAATAGGAATAATATTTATTTTCATTGCTAAATTCAACATGCAGGAAAGTGGATGATGCAAAGAGAACAACTCAGAAAGAAAGCACAGGGTAATACTGTTGCCCTTTTTCAGACATAAATTGTGCTTCAAGATTGGGGGACAAATAAGGCATGTGAATAACCTATTTTCCTTTCTGTTTAGTGTCTGAGCAATCAACCCATCCTCCTACCTTTTCTTACTTTTTCATCTTCACCTCATCATCTGTTGGGACCCGAACCAAACTGATTTTTTTGGAAATGTTAGGAATTGAAACGGTTAAACAAAAATTCAATAATTATCAGTCATTCTTGACTATGGGCAGACTTGCTTGGCAGGGGAAAGCAAACAGGGAGATTCCAGTGGATTTTCCTGTGCAGGTGTTTTGGCTGTGCAGACAGCTGTTGTTACCAGTATCATGGTAGTTAGGAATGGTGGATAGCTTTTTTTTTTTCTCTCATCTTAGTCTTTCCTTAGTTCTTTTCTCAGGTTTAGCATGAGTGGGAAGGAAGTCAGTACATTTGGGTGTTGGGAATTTGCTTTTTCTAGGTGCTTTGCAAACATCTTAGTTACCATAATAAACATATAGTGTTACTTGTCAGCTGTGAGAAGCATTCAGCTTCCCTAGCCCAGTGGAAGTGTTTTTTTAGTCATCAGTACCTTACTGAGGAATGACATACAAAAATAGCAATCCTTAATTTTTTTACCTTCCCAATAAGACAAATATGCCAAATGAGTTTTATTGCTATTTGGCCTGGAATAAGACTCTCTGGAATCTGCTACTCTGGCCAACTGACTGATCAAAATTTAGTTTATGGAAGGGGAAAAAAAATCAAAGGGAAAGAAGAAAGAAAATGTGAAACTTTGAGCCCATGTGAAGGGGAAAGAAAACAGCAAGACATTGTTGTGAATGCCTGATTATCCAACTATTTGCTGAGAACACAGCCTTGACCTTTCATAGTTTCTTCTGTTCTATGAGGACAGGACTGTGGTCAAAAAGGAGCTCTGATCTTGTTTTATCATACAGCTCCATATACCTACTACAGATCTGATAAGCCTTGAGGATCAAAGATAAATGGATAAGTTAAAGGATGGTGAGGACTAAAAAGCAGTGGAGGTGGCAGTATAGAGAGCAGGTACTAACATGTAAGAAAGTACTGAGGGGACAGTATTCTAAAGGTGCAGTAAGCAAGTTTGTGATGGATCTTTTTAAAGAAATCATGAAGTTGTGAGGTGGTAGATGACATGTTTTCTATGCTTACTACTCATAAGAATTGCTAAATTTAGAAACACTCAGTATCTTTGCCTTTGACATAGTCCCCCACAAATCCTTTCTAGATTGGACAGAGATAGTTGGATTATTAGGTTGATAAGGAATAGGCTGGATGGTCACATCCAGAGGGTAGTAGTCAATGGCTCAGAGTCTTGGACATCAGTGACAAGAGGTGTCCCTCGGGGTCCATACTGGGGCCAGTGTTATTTCATATCTTCTTTAGTGACATAGTGGGATCAAGTGCAGTCTCAGCAGATTTGCTGATGACATCAAGCTGAGTGGTGCAGTTGCCATGCCTTAATGATGGGATGCTGTCCAGAGGGACCTGGACAAGCTCAAGAAGTGGCCCCATGGGAATTTCATGATGTTTAAGAAGACCAAGGGCAAGGTGCTGCACCTGGTTAAGGGCAACCCCCAGTATCAACACAGGCTGGGGGATGAACAGATCAAGGGAAGCCCTGCTGAGAAGGATTTGGGGATGCTGATGGAGGAGAGGCTGGACATGACTCAGCCATGAGCACTCCCAGCCCAGAGAGCCAATGGTGTCCTGGGCTGCATCCAAAGCAGCATGGGCAGCAGGGAGAGGGAGGGGATTCTGCCCTTCTGCTCTGCTCTGGTGAGACCCCACCTGCAGTGCTGCATCCAGTGCTGGGGTCCCAGCATAGGAAGGACATGGACCTGTTGGAGAGAGTCCAGAGGAGGCCACTAAGATGATCAGAGGAATAGAGCACCTCTCCTGTGAGGAAAGGCTGAGAGAATTGGGATTGTTCACCCTGGAAGAGAAGGCTTGGGGTGATCTAATGGTGGCCTTCCAGTACCTGAAGGAAGCCGATAAGAAAGAGGGAGAGGGACTTTTTACAAAAGCAGGGAATGACAGGACAAGGGGGAATAATTCCCAACTGAAAGAGAGTAGGTTTAGATTAGGTATGAGGCAAAAATTGTTTACTGTGAGAGTGGTGAGGCATTAGAACAGGTTGCCCAGAGAAGCTGTGAATGCCCCATCCCTGGAAGTGTTCAACACCAGGTTGAATGATGTTCTGAGTTGCCTGGTCTAGTGAAAAGTGACCCTGCCCATGGCAGGGGAGTTGGAACAAGATGAACTTTAGGGTGCCTTCCAACCCAAAGCATTCTACAATTCTGCAATCTTACCCCTTCTCTAACTTTCCTTTATCCTGATCACAGGTGCATGTTGTCAGTCCCTGTATTTGCTGTCTGTTTCTTTCTCTGTACAATGGCCTCCAAAGATCTGCTGGAGCTGAAGTGACTGTGGGTTCAAGCCAAGAGCTAGTTGGAAACTTTTTTGATTATGTACTTTCAGTTGTAAACTACTAGTCAGATGAAAACAAAACTTTTTCTGTTTCTTTTTGCAACAGAAATGTTTCTGTTTCAACAAAAGCTTTGCTGGAAAGGTTTTCTGGTCTGGCTTGGATGAGGAGGGGTTGGAGGGAAGCAAGGAAAGTTATCATTTCTCCTTCATATACTTCATTACAAATGAACTTAGCTTAGATGTTCCAAATACTGTTTGGGTATCCAGTAGCGTAAAGACTGAAATGAAGTGTGTCATCATTCTAGCTGAGTATGCCTCTTGCTAGGCAAATGGAACACTTGTAATGGTTTTGAAAATAGTACAAAATTTGTATTATGTTTTATTTGGGATACTGAGGAAAACAGATATTAAGCTTTCTGCACTTTTGTCAGTGTTTTGCTGGTTTTTTGGTGGGTTTTTTTTTTTTTTGTGGCCAGTTCCATCCACATGTGGAAATAGAGTTGCTTAAAGGAAGCATAGTGCATAGATAACACACTACTACTACATGCCTCTCAGGGCCTAGAGAGTCCAAGTAAGATTTATATGTGGGGATCCAGCTGGAATATTTATAAGGACAAACCTGAATCTGAGCTCTTTACAGCTTAGAATCAAATCTGTCTGAGATGCATGGGTCTGTCTTCCCTTCCTCAGCAGGCTCTTCATGCCTGTGGTAACCTAATATGTGGGTACTGCCAACCAGTGGTTCTCCAGTGAGGAAAATAAACTGTCCAGTCTATCAGAAACCCTTCCTCTTTTCCATCCTTACAGTGACCCAGAAAGCTGCTGGCAAATCTACTAGATCTGGTGGCCACTTTGCACAGCTCTTGTCCTTCTTTAAACCAGACTTGTTTCTATCAGGGGCCATTTACATGGAAAAATGCCATTCTTGGATCTCAGAATGGAGTAGCCACATAAGAGTCAGCCTTTGAGTGTTTGCAGAAGCCTGCAAATAGTTTCTTAAACTGGGGCAGAACAGGCAGGCAGGGCTTTTAGTTTGGAGTATGCCAGAAACAGTCTTTGCCATCACTTGATCTAGGATTGTCTGTTTGAGGAATTGTGGAAGGAAAACAGACTGATTTACAGCCTGTTAAAAGTTAGCATTCCTCAGTGTAGTCTGCACAGCCTGAGTTAAGGGGGGAGCCATCTGTGATCAAAGAACAAATTTAGCTCTCTGCATTAGTCAAAAGGCAAGGATCCTTGAGAGGAGATAGACGCACATTGTAAAGCTTTGCTGGAAAGTTACTGGACCCAAGATTAATTGGAGTCCAGTGATGTTGGAGAGGAGGGCTGTAGATCTGAATGAGGTTTATGCTAGTTGTGCTGGCTGCAAAATGCTGGAGTTGAGTTGTACCTCTATATTCTTCCAAATTCAGAAGACAAAGTCAGCATTTTGTGCCTGCCCAAAGAGGAGCTACGGGAATAAGCAGCAAAGAAATGTCCCTCTGCCAGCTGACGGGAAGTTCCCTTCTGCCAGCTCAGATCCCGTGATTGCTTTGCTATCCAAGAGCTTGTCAGATGGTAGGTGTTGGGTGCGCTTCACAGGCCATGAGCACTTCTGAGGTGGAACCCAGCCACCAAGAGTGCAGTCCAGAAGCAGGATCAAAATATCTTAATTAAAAAGTGTATGTATGTGTAATTAAACAGAATGTCACTTTCTACTGAATCCGAGGAAATATTACAGAAAGAAGGATAAGTAAAGGACAATCTAAACAGCAGATTTCATGTAGTGATGTTTTGGACCTTTGTTATTGCTTTCTTCAGAAGTAACTGCATGCTTGGGAGGCTGGGAATGAAGTTGCTCTGTATCATTACTGTGCAAGCAGCTGTGCGGGAGAAGGTAGCAAAGAGCAGTCACCTGGGAAAGGCCTCTGGACCAATGATGGTAGAAAATAACAATCTGAGTGGCCATGAGAAAACTGTAACCAGGTAATGACTGAATTAAAAAGGAGTTTCAAAGTACATCTAATTGCTATTAGATTAGAATCAAAGGAGCTGCACTGGTTCAGTGCTTGGTTTTGTTTGTCTTGTTCAGATATTCTCCTTTGGAGCTTTGTAGAGGTGCTATAATTTGCCTTTAATCTTGACAGAAAATTTAGTGATATTATGAATCAGGACATCAGTATTGTGTTGAGAACACAAGACAAGGCTGGTGGTAGCATGTTTCTCTCCCCAAAAGGTGAAAGGTTTGCTCAGTATGTCTGAGGAGCAATTTCTTTCTATAAAAAGCTGCTGGAGTTTCCTTGGGGCTTTTTCTTTTGAAAGACACCTGGCCTAATCCAGTGTGACTAGAACTGTTATCTGAAACAGTGTATTTGTGAGGATGAGCAAATACTCTGCTTTATGAAACTTCCTGAATGATGGGATGTTACCTTATAACGTCCAACGGCTTCCCAGCTATATGTTAGTAACCCACAGTCACCACTTGCCATATTCCTTCCTCTCTTTGGTGTCAGCAGTGCAGTATTGTGGCAGGGTTTTGCCTTCCACAGGTATATGTGGCTGGCCTGGTTTGTATGGCAGGCAGGCAGGTGAGGGCAGTTCTCTCTACCCTGCTGATGGCAATGCTTTCTGCCCCGCTGAAGGCAGTGCTCTCTGCCCCCAGAGTGGCAGGGGATGAGCCTCAGCACCATTTCCCACAGGCTGCATGGGGCTGTGCCCTCAAGCACACCAGCCATGGCAGGGAGGG
The DNA here is from genome assembly GCA_013397935.1 of Dasyornis broadbenti. Taxonomy (NCBI): domain Eukaryota; kingdom Metazoa; phylum Chordata; class Aves; order Passeriformes; family Dasyornithidae; genus Dasyornis; species Dasyornis broadbenti. Next base: position 894,242 of record VZRN01003663.1, on the reverse strand, counting down.
ATGCTCCTGCCTTCTGCGCATACCAGCCTGGAGCTCCCCGCCTCTTTCCGGAGACAGACAGTGTTCATTCAGCCCATTCCGAAGATAGGTTGTGCTCGTGCACAGCACTGTGCTGCAAGCTTACCTGCACTGGGTGTTAAACTGGAGAGGGTTCTTTTGGATGCCCTCTGGCTTCCCTAGGCTGCTGGCCAGGCTGGTGATGCACTGCCTGGCAGTGCCTTCTGGGACCCTGGCAGCTGCCCATGAAGGGCTAGGCTGTGAGTGTTGTTCGGCCAGGGCACATCATCTGCCCCTGGCAGTGGGGCTTCTGCCTGTGGCAGCAGTGCCACATTTGACACATGGGCATCAGTGAGCCGCAGTTCTGCTGATCCTGGCAAGGCAGGTGGCTGGTAGTGGGCTGGTGTTGGGGGGCCTTGAAATAATTTACTGTGCTTACACAGTTTCTCTTACTAATATTCTCTAAAGCCAACAGGCTGTGTTTTGTGACCCATTTCAGTCTTGGCCACTGCTGCCTTTCTCTCCCCCATGCATTTTCTTCCCAGCAGCTCCACTTCTGTCTTGCAGCCTAGCCTCCTGGCCCTCAGGGCTTTCTATACCTCACCCCTGCCCTCTGAGCTTCTGCCTATCTTGTCCCTGCACAGAGCAGAATGTGCTGTAGAGTACTTGATGTGCAGAACAAGCTGTGCAGTCAGGTCATGTGGGTGCACAAATCAGTCATAGGTTGGAGTGGAGGGTGGCAACAGGCTTACTGCTGCTGGCTGGGAGCAAGAGTTCCCATTTTCAGCTAATCCCTCCTCTGAAATCAGACAAAGCAGCTCACAGGAAATGTGACATGCTTTCGAGAGCTCCTGTAATCCCTGAGCTGTCTGTACCCAGCACATGGTAGGAACAGGTTTATTTTTGAGGTGAGAGGCCCTTGCCATGAGCTCCATCTGGTGTAGGGTGCATGCGCTTGTTGTCTCATAACACAGTCATAACTCTGCCCTTTTGCCAGGTATAAGTTCAGGTCTTTGATTTTAGGCACCTGTTTGTTTTTTTTGGTCCAGGTGAAATATTTAATAATGGGCTATCTGTATTGCCTGCACCTTCACACTCTTCTGGCTGCCCCCTTTCTACATGACATTATTTTGCTTGCTTGGGGAAACTTCATGATACTACTTGCATCCTTCCTTTCTTTTTTCTCCTTTCACAGTTCAGTTTAACCTTGTACTTGTTGTTTCTTGCTCATGCAAAAAACCACCTGGATTTCATGATATTCAGCTACTACAACACCAGATATTTAACATCTCTCATCTCAGGTGCACTGGTCAGACTCCTGCATGTAAATCTTATAGGAGTGTTGGCAGGACTTGCTGTGAGCATGCTCAGAGGAGCTCCCTTGAACATGCCATCTGGCAACAGACAAGGGAAGTCTACTTTGTCATGCCATAGCATGTATTGCCTTTAATGTGGTTCTTGGATTTTGCAGGTAGCCTGAGCAGTTTGCCCAATGGAAAAAGACAAGGCCTTAACCCTTTCAGTGAGTATATTGTCAATATGTTTCCTTTTTTTCCTGTGATAAGTATGTATTGCAGAATTCATTCTCCCCTGCTCTCTCTTGTTCATGAACAGCAATATAGAAACAACTGGAAACCAAAGCTGTTCTTAAGAGGTATAAATATACCAACATGCAGCTCCACTGCATCATTTTGAAGTCCAGCTCTATGTCTTTTGCTGGAACAGACAATACATTGCTAAGGAATTAGAATAGGATAAAGAAGCTATGGGATGAATCCTATTCTATTCTCCCTTCTTCTGTCAAGCAATAATTTAGGTGATATGCAGTGTTTACATTACATTACTCCATGGATAAGTTCCCATGAAAACTCTTCTCTATCATGATGAAGGTCTGCTCTCCCCTGTATTTTGTGGCATTGAATCACATGGACCCTTTCATCAGGCATGAACAACAACATTGAGGCTTGCTTCCTCATGGTTTTGTTGGTTACTTCTCATATTGGATTGTAAAAAGCAGTGAGAAGTTTTCCCCTGCTTGTATCTTCTGCCACTTGTTCTATAGCTCTCCTACACATGGTTAGACTCCTTTTTGTGTTGAGAAGACCTAGGCTGTGTATTTGTTTAATGCCAGAAGTCTTCCTATACTTCTTGCTGTCCTCCTTATCTTTCTGAGGCATGGGCTGGTGAGATGGGCTGAACAGAGAACTGAAGATAACTCTGATAACTGCCTTGTGCATTGATGATGTGATGTTTTCTGGTGTGTCCTCCATTCTGAATATGTACTTGATTTTAGCCTACTGCTAAAAGCTGAGCAGAGGCATTCGTACAATTGTGGGCTGTGGCTTCAGCCTCTTCCTTTGTCACTCAAAGTGCTGAGTGGAGGATAGGTCATGCCCACTCCCACACTGCACTGCACTTACAGATATGGAAAACAATCTGTTGTTTTTATGAGCCAGTCGTTGAGCACTGCAAGCACATTTTGCAGAGCTGAGCAATCAATTGCAAATACAGCTACCTGAAATAATTTTGCATTTGGCAATACTCGCCCCCTGTGACAGGACATATTGATCAGCACTGATCCCACTGAGGCCTTTCCTCCCAGTGAGGTAACCGTTCTCCTCTTTGGAAATCAAATCCCTACTTTTGCTTTCTCTTTAGCATATTTTCACCTGTAATTAATCCACAGAGCTCTAGCTCTGATCCCATAAGAGCTTTGATCCTTTAAGAACCTTTGATGAGTGGCTTAACAAAAGCTTTCTGAAGAAAGGCCTTCTCCAAGACCTGGTTGTCTGCTAGGGGAGGAGGCAGCTGGCTGTGGCTGATGGGGAGATGGTGGCAGGGCAGCCTGGCAGCAGTGGGCTTCTGCATCAGCTGTGCCAGGCAGAAGAGCAGAGGAAGGGATGTTGGACCTGTTGTTTCCATAGACTGTGTGCCCATTTCCAAGGAGGGGGAGGAAAGTGGTGTTTTGTGTTTAAAAATATGTCAGTCCCTAAGGCTCCATGTGACTCACTCAATGCTTTTTTCAGCAAGGCTGTCTCCTTAGCTCCTGGTTGTTTTCAGCCTCACAGCTTACTCTGGGATCTCAGCTTTCTGGGGCCATGGCATCAGCAGAGGCTATGCTGGATCTTTATCAGTCAGGTTTATTTTTTGTTTAATTTGCCTTTTTCCCTTACTTGTGCTGCTTCTGTTCTGATTGTCTTTTTCCTCCTTGCCCACCCCACCCTACCCTTTCAGTAGGTCGCCTGGTGTAGCAGCAGAAGACAAGAAGGGAAGGCAGGAGCTGACCCACAGGAAGAAAAGATCCAGTGACAGACGGACAGACACCTTGCTGCTTGTGAGCAAGCATGCAGCATCAACAACATCCAGCGTAGTAGAAGTGGCACCCAGAACGTTTGCACTTTTTAAAAATTGGTTTGTTTGTTTTTAATTGCTTTTCAATGCCATTATCTAATACTTTGGAAAGTGGAGGAAAGCAGGATCATGACTTTTAAAATTGGAACAGCTACTGATGATGTAAAATTGAGTTCATGGGACTCAAAGAATTTTATATACTGTATATAAATATATATGTAAATTGTACAGTTGTCTTGTACAGGGGTTGGAGTCACTGTTCTGTTCCTCCCTTTGCTTTTGAAGGCTGTTAGGGTTAGAGGGACACTTTGCATTTAATGGGTTATAGTAATGCGTTCATTTCTGTCCCCAAACCATCATTCAGTGGCAAACCTTAACACCCCCATACAGAAAGGAGCCAGTGTATCAGCATCACTTGTTCTTGCAGATGTGCACACAGTGCCCTAGATACCAAATGCTTCTTTAGAGCAGTTGAACCCTTTCTCTTACTGTAAAGCCCTGTGCAACTCAGGCAATTGGGCTTTTGCAAGCACAGATTTTGTGTAAATATTGGTGCACTGCAAAGCTGCTTAAAGTAGGGATAGAAAAGGGTTGTATTAGGGATGTACAAAAGTAGTTTCTGCACCTGTTGCGAGCTGGGCAGAAATGAATTACAAATGCATTGCTATTCAGGCCCAGATAACATGCTTAGCAAAGATGTGCCATGCTTCTGGAATCTAAAGCTGTAGAAAGGATGTGGGAGCCATAGGCCTTAGTAGAGCCAGTGGAGTGAAGTCTTACATCTTCCTCTCTGGCAAAGTGTTCATCTATATGTTGTACAACAGTAAACATTTTGAAGCCTGCTAAAAGCAGCATTAGCCTGCCTTTTGCTTTGCTGAAGAGCAAAGAACATACTTGTCAGTGCAGACAGGCACAGTCATTCTGCTGGTCCCCAGGAGTCTGCTTTGCTTATGTTTGAACACTACAGCTTGGGCCATTCTCACTGGTCAAGGTCTGTCAGCAGTGACTCTTCTTGTCACTGGTGGTTGTGAATCTGAGTTCCCTTCCTGCACAATGGTGTGCCTGCCCACTTTGCCTGATTTGCTGTTACCAGTCCCACCTGGGTACTGTGACACTGGGGTATAGTTAGCAATAACAGTGAAGGCTTGGCGTGAGGAGTCTGGTGTTCTTGGGCAGTTTCAACCACTAGCAGTTTTACCAAAATTGTTTCTTTTGGTAGGGGTGCCCATATCAGGAATCCTAGGTTTGGGCAGAGTGCAATGGGACACGCAGTGTTTTGCTTTTTGGATTTCCAACCACTGGCAGCACTTGCCTGTTCTGAGCAGCCTCCGACTTCAGACCTGGTGATCCTTGTGCCACCTATCTCTGGACCAAGAACCTGTTAGAAGCAGCTGTAGTGAAGGTGATGAAATGGCATGCTAATACCAGATGACAACAACAATTGCTTGTAACAGCAACGGGTTATTGTAGAGACTGGACTCATCCCTCAAGGCTCTGTTGCTTTGGTAAAGCATGAAACAACACAGCATCTTCACTTTGTCATTTCATCATGACACTCATGTGAGATAAATACATCAACAAAAAAAAGTGTCCTGATGCAGTAAGTTAGTACTTGTTGACAAAATGGAAAGTTAAAAAAAAGGAAAAACTAGCAAACCTTTTTATAAAGTAACTGTTTAGGAGTAGTAATAACTCTTCCTTTGAGAAGTATATTGGAGCTAAGTAAAACATATGGCATGGTTGAAAACACCTCTGGTAATATCCAAAATATACATCATACCACCATAATATAAAGAAGTAATCTCTTTAGCAACAGCAGATTCTGCTGCTGGATCTTCGTGGTTTCTCACATACAATGTATGTGCTTTTTTGGCCTGCAAACTCCCACCTTCTTGATTGCTTCTTCTCTTTTCGTTCATTGTTTGTTGGGGTTTTTTTTAATGCCCAGGGCATATCTTTTGTATGTTGAAATAATTTGGTTTAGTGTATAGTTAGAAATGTCCCTGTCACACTTACTAATCCTATTGTAGGAGGTAAAGAATGAAACCAACTGTATAAAAAAATCCCTCTCCATTTTAATATTCTAGTTTTAGGAATTAAAAGTTCTGGCTGCTGGGTTGGTTGGTGTTCAGTGGTTTGGGGTTTTTTGGGGTGGCTTTTTTTTGTTTGTTTGTTTGAGGTTTTTTTAATGTATAGTTACATCCAGCAGAAGCAGACAGTTGGATGCCTCTAGGAATTCTATCAGCCAGGCACTGGGGCTGGGCAATGTCCCAGAAGATTGTGGGGGGACTGCAGAGCTGCTAAATCTCACTGCATCTTCTTCTGGAAATAAACCAGCCAGCCACCACTCCTGCTTGTCATATAAATCCTTCTGCTGACTTCTTTTTTCTCATCCTTGTGTCCTTCTCCTCCAAAAGGCCTACATTCACATGTAGTTTGCAACTAAAATTGGGTCAGTTCTTCAAGGAAGGCAAACAAGGGGTGGCTGTTGATTAATTTTGGTATTCATGGGTATTCCTGTTGCTAGGCCAGGACTGACTTTACAGATGGATTGGGGACCAAGCATTACATTGCTTTCCCCTTTCACAAGACAAGTTCAAGTCCTCGCATCCTGCCTTGCTGAATTTGTATAGGTCTCTGAGCAGCTTCCAGCAATGCTTGTTCATTACCATGGAAGGCCCAACCATCATGATTGTGTAATGTCCAGGCAGGGGTGAGGTTACTTGTTCTGGGTTTGTGTTGGAGGATTGTGCAGACCATACTGGTCCTGGTTCACACAGCCCGTGCTATGAGCTGTCCAACAACCTGTACTCATCAAAAAAGAGCAGTGCCTCAGCTGCCCACTTCCCCTCTTGGTTTTATTGCCAGTCCACCTGGCTTCCAGGCCTAATTGTCCTTATCTGGTAGTTGTAAGCAATCTTCTGCTTTGCCTTGCAAAAGTAGCATCTTACTGAAGCTGGCACACAGTCAGTGTCAGTGTTGTGTCTGAAAGCAGACCCTGGGCATGTGTCTCCTCATCCTTCAAGTCTTCCTGGGCCTCTCCAGCTCTACTTTGAATGATGGCTGAAAACAGCTGGGACAGAGAAGAGAACCAGAATTCGACAGTGTCAGTCATCTGTTTTTCCTGCCAGAAGTAAAAAACCTTTCCTTTCTTGCTGATCTTCCAAGGGCATACTGTGTTGTAGGAAATTGCATTACAGTGGGATTCATATGAGTGAAGGCACTGCTTTCCATGGCCTGAGTTTATATTGAGCTTACCCTGCCCCAGTACATTTGTGCCTATGGCATAATTTGTTAAACTGAAAGGCATCTGTTTGATTTTGTAATAAAATAGATAACTTTTACTCCAGTGTCTTGTGGTGGTTTCTTGTTGATCTTGACTTCCAGTTATCCCTATAGTGCTGTAGGAGATGGAAGGGGACTTTCCTCCTTTCAGAGTCAAGTGTTAGTCTGTGGTTGGGTTCAGAAGTCTGTGGTATTTCTCCCATGTGTGTAAGCCTCCAGGCTGAATTAAAGCAAGCTCCAGAGTGCATCTCTGTGGTTTGATGACAGCTGTCTGAATCTGCACAGCCTGCTTAAAAAGGCTGTGAAGCTTCAGCAGGAGTGTAGAGATGATTGCAGAAGGAGGGGCCCGCAGCCAGGTGGATCTCATAGCACAGTCTCCCCACACCAGGGGTAGGAGACGGGCACTGCACCTTGCATGTCCTTGCACCTCCCTTTCACGTGGGGGCCTTCGTACTTTACTGTAGCAGGTCATGCCTAGCTGCTTGGGAGCCTGCAATAGTATCTTCTAGCTGTTGTGCAAAACCTTTTAATCCTCAGAGATGACAAGAAACAAGCCATGCTAGAAAGCCGCTGCTGTTGTAAAACGTAGGTTTTCCTAGGCTACAAGGAAGAGGCATTCATCAGAGGCTGCAGCACCAGGTCCAAGACAGAGGAGGCTACTCACTGTTTCCTTCAAGTGCTTTTAACCAGCTTTGTCATCACTGTCATTTCACTTGATCACATGGAAATCTTTTGCAATGAATAAGGAGCACTCATTTATTGCACATGGAAGGCAAGGCAGTTGCAGTCCCAAGGCAGGGTTTCTGCTTGTATGGTAGTCACAGGCTGGATTGTTTGTAGATGGCCAAGAGAAGGCTCTGCTAAGGCCTTAGATGCCAATTCAACAATAAAAGAAGGAAATGCAGAGGTGAGTGACAGCCAGAGTGCATCTGTCAAGAATAAACTGGCAAACCAAGCTAATATCCTTGTATTACCAAGGTAACAAGTTTTTGGGCTGAGGGAAGAGCAGTAGTTGTCATCTCTGGAGTTCTGTAAGTCTTAACTAAAAGCAGGAAAAAGGTATTTTTAAAAAGAAAAGACCAATTCCTTGGCCATGCTTCCTGGTTCTGGAGTCAATGTAAGGTACCCCAAGAGGTCTTCACCCTTCCCTGACAGTGCTGCTGTTTTGTAAGCAAGTCAAAAGAATTATAAAGGGGATGCATCTGCCTCTGCTTCCAGCACTTGTACTGCCAGAAGAGTTTTCATTCTCTTCCTCCTTCCCCCACCTTCTTTCCTCTTATCTGTGACACAACTAACAAAATCAACATGCAGAATGTTCACCTTCTGACTCCTCAGCAGTCAGCACTTACAAGCACTTCTCAGTAAAGTAACTTGGAAACTGTTCAAAAGCTGATACTAAATTGGACAGAAGCATCTGCAGAAGTGATGTTCCTTAGTTTGGAAAACACCTTGAATAGAAAGTCGGTTTAAAAATTGCCACCTTAGGAACCAGGAGTTTTAACTGCAAGTGTTTTGTATGTTTTTGTTTCCCATAAAATCCAGGACTGGCTGCTTTGGGAAACAATTATGCTTTCTGCCGTTCTGCTGAGGGTCTGCTTAGTGATTTTAATGGACACCGTTATTTTTCAAAGGGGCCTTGCCTGTGCACTCCAGGAGTTGTCTAGCTTTCAGAAAACACCACCACCTCTATGCTGTGTTTTGCAGCACAAGCCTATATCCCCATCTCCTGCAGAAGCATAAATGAACATTTATTCCACATTGTTTTCTTTCAGCACGTTGGGACTGGGCTGAGGGTCTTCAGCTGAGGCAGAGGAGTCATGGCCCTGCTGTGTGCTCAGGCCAGGCAGTGGTGGTGGGTGGCTCTCTGCCCCCAGCTGAGCTAGCCCTGCCCTGTGCTGCAGGCAGAGGGGCACACAGGGTGTACACTGGGTGATGAGGGAGGCAGCTGCTTGTGGCTCTGGTGGAGATTGAGGTTTCCACACCTCATCTCCTCTGTGGTGCAAGCAGGAATAGCTCAGGTCTCCTGATGCAACCCACACCTAGATGGCCCTAGTTTGGACCTCAGAGTAGTTTCTCAGTGCAAGATCTGGGAGTCTGAAATACAGATGAATTCAGCTCACCTTATTAAAATAAATTCAGTCCCAGTACAAACAGATCCTTAACTCATTGCTCTATGGTGTATAAACAAAGGACTCTGGTGAAATGAGTTCTTCTGTAGCATCTCAGTGCTGTGCTTCACGCACTTAAAAACTTCATCTTGAGTGTCCAGTGTCCCATTTCACTGCACAGCTCTGGCCTCTCATATCACAAAGTGCCACTGCTATCTCCCTCAGTCATGACTTTGGCTGGGACCACTGAAGTGATTACTGTTGGCTTCACCGTGTCAGAAGAGAGCTTACACAGCATCTGCTGAAGAGAGAGAGCTATTTCTGAAGTGACTTGAATGTTTCCACTCTGAGCTGGCAGGTTGTCTCAGAGAAAGCTGTTCATACAGCTGGCTGAGGTGGATTTGTTTACCTGCAGCCCAATATGAAAGTGAATTTTTGCATTTCTGGAGCTGTTCCAATTGTTTCAAGTTAATGGCTTAAATATTGCTCAAATTATCAGAGGACTTTTGCCCACTGTAGCAGATTGCAAAGAAACCTTGTTGTCCATCTATGACCACAGAAGCCCACCCTTCCCCAAATATGCCTGCTAACTGAAATTTGGACTGTGTCAAGAACTTGAGGTAAGGTAAAGAGAATGCTGTTGTCCAGTCATCCCCAGTCTGGGGAGAGGAACGTATTCACCAGTGATACTGGAAGAGAAACTAGAATGCTGATGGCTCCAACATTCATGGGGCAAGCTACAGGTGAACAAATCCAGCCTCAGCCACCTTCATACAGCTTTCTCTGAGTCAACCTGCCAGCTCAGAGTGGGAACATCCAAGTCACTTCAGAAATAGCTCTCTCTCTTCAGCCAGATGCTGTGTCAGCTCTCTTCTGTGATAAGGAAAGAGGCAAACCCTATGAGGAGGCTACTGTCTCTTTGCCCTTACTCATGTGAATTCAGCTGTGATAACTCCCCTGTTGAGGAAGTACTGGGTCATTCCATACATAGCCTGAAGGTTTTCACCTCGCTGAAGGGTTGTAATGGGCCATAATGGACTCAACTGCACTGATGTTATGGGCAGCTGTATCCTCTTAGAAGGTGTTAAAGACTCCAGAAATGATCCACAACATTACATCTTCCAGTTGAAACTGCCTTCCCCAGAGGAGGTACCTGGGCATTCCTACCTGAACTGTAGTGAATATAAACCCAGTAGATGTTGTGTTTTGGGGATTTCTCCCCACCACTTCTTCAGGAGTTCCCTCACCACCTGATGGATCCTGTCTGCAACCATCTCTGTGACCAAGAAACGTCAAAATTGCAACAACCAAGTCTCGTTGTAAGGTCTAGAGGTGGTGAGACCTTTCTATTCTTATCCTTTCCTTCTCTTTCTTATGCATTTTCTTAAGTGGTATTTTTATGCCACTATATAGTATAGTATTTATGCCACAATATAGCAATATTGCCATATTACTATATATAACAACAACCAAAACGGCTACATACCCTGTTTTACAGTGCAACCAAATGGTTCTACAATAATCCCTACATGTGTATATTTACAAACACCACTAATTCAGTGTCATTTCACTTTCATGCCCCAAGGGATCTATTAACAAGAACCTGGCCTACCTTTCCTTCTCCAGTGGGTTGTAACACAGGTGTTCAGATGTCTGCTGCAAGCTTTTTCTCCTCAAAATGCACTTGGATACCAGACCTTTGTAAAATGAGTTAATCTAAAGTACTTAGACTCCAAAAACCCGAGATATCAAATATAAATGAATTCAGAAAACTCATGGGTAGGATCTGTGAAGAGATGTCCTAAATGATAAAAGAGATCTGGGGACTGATAAAAGGAGTCCAAGTCCAAATAAGAAACTATCCTGCTGCAAGAGAAATGAAGGGAAAGTAGAGATCAATAAAGTGGATCAAGAGCTCTTCAACTGCCTGAAGCATGAGAAGGAAAAATATGAAATGTGGGACGGGTGTTGGAGCATTGCAGACTACACATGAGCTGCCAGGGGACTTAGCATGGTAACATCCCCTAACTGGTGATGAAGAAAAACCTAGAGAATTGCAGACCTGGTATCTCTCTGTGAAAATTTAAAGGAGCAAGCTACTGACCAGGTTATTCTGTAATCCTCTAAATACATTTATAAATTTGTAAATAAGTGGCAGGAATGGGGTTGTTGAGATTTCACTGAGGACAAATAGTTTCAAACTAATTTGATTCCATGCTTTGACAGGATAACTCTCCTCATGGCTAGGGGGGAACAGCACTAGACGTGATATGTCTTGACTTTGGAGAGGCTTCCGGCACTGTCCCAGAAGACATTCTCGTAAGTGAGCTGGGGAACCGCAACCTATTTAGATTCACAATACGCTGGGTTCAGTGTCAAAGTCAGAGAGCTTTCTGGGGAAATCTTCCCAGTGATTGTTCAGAGTCCAGATCTATTCAGTATTTTCAGCAGTAACTTTTGGAAATTGCTTTGCTATAAATTTTCCTGGTGATATCCAACGTGGGTAGGGTATTGGGGGGGCTGGGTGTGGTGTCCGTCATCACCTGTGGAGGGTAGGACTAGAATGCTTGATAAGTTGAAGAAACAATCCTAGTCAACAGGATGAGTTTCAGCAGAGGCATGGGATGATCTGCCATGCGGCAGCTGTGACAATGTGCAAACACAAAGTGAGACCCCCTTGGCCGCAATCCTGTAGAAATGACTTCTCGGAGGCTGGAAAAGGAGAAAGTGGAGAACCTGAAGGACTGTGCCACATACAAATCCTCTTACCATAAGGATAACAATGAGCTGTTTTCTGTGCCCTTGTCAATAAAACAAAAAGAAAAAAAATTAGTGATGCCAACAGAAACCCCACCTTTGGCTTTGCTTTTAGTTTTTGCCCAAGATGCTCCAGAAGAGGAGGAGGAAATCAAATCACTTTTGGTAGCTTTAAGAGCTTATTTAGACACCACTTGTGTTAAAAGAGACACAAGGGTGCTCTGTACAATATGCCTTAGTGCCAAGGATGTGCCATGGGGACTTTCTGAGAACACTTTTGAAGCTTTTATGTTGTTATCCCCACTATAGCTTTTCAGGCACCCAGTTTGCACACATAATTCCCATTAAATGAGACCAGTGTTTCTGTAATGGGAGCTTATTTTTTCCATCAGCAGAGGCATCTTCCTGGGAGAGTATTCCTAACTTCACAACTCACACCCTGGAAAAAAAAAAAATCTTTGTTTGAAGGGTTTATTTCTTTAAATTCACCCAAACTTCACAAATGTTTCAAAGTACTTCCTAGGCCTGTGGAGTTTTTTGTTGCATTCTTGAAACTGGGCCAACTTCTGAGTGTATGCCCAGCAATGAGAAATAGGTGGGTCATGATTCTTCTTTTAGCCACAGCTCCCACTCTACTTGCCATGTACAAGGCAATAGCAATGCTACAGCCTGGGACATGGGTGAACGCTTACATTTAAGTGCAGTGGGAGCGTCCGCTGAGCTCATCCACCTCCCATCGTGCCTTTAGACTCCATGTCTAAGCTCAAACTACACCCCGGGCCACACGTGGGGAAGTGTTGGGTGTCCCAGTGCAGTGTGGAAAAGGCACCAAGGCTATCTGCTACTGGCAACGAGGCAAAAGTATGAGCAACACCCCCCCGCAACCACCTGCAGGGATGCCCTGGGGCTTTGGGGCTTTGCCGCCTACCTCTGGGCCAAGCACAGACCTCCTGGGTGAAGGGAAGTTATGGAGGAGGGGTAAATCTACTCATGGTGTTAATTATCTATATATTTTAAATGACTCATTTAAATACCAGGAGGTACTTAATGCCCTCCTGCTACAGAGGCAGGCGGGGAGCGCTGTGTGCTCTGCTGGGCGCTAAGAGGCACTGGCACACACAGCTCTGTCATTAGCAAGCTGGCTGCTGCTGGCACATGCACATGGATGACAACGTCATTAAAACCATTTTTTTCCATCTAATACTCCAAAGGTTATTCTTGGTGACAAGTGCTTTTCAGCTTGTGGCCAAGCCCAAGCCACTGCTGCTCCCATTTGTGCAGGCTGGCTCCTACACTGAGGCCATATTCAAGCATGACCAGATCTCTTGGATGCCTTTCTGTTACCACCTAGATCTATATCTCTGTCCTGTTGTGTTATCAAGAGGTGGATGAGGTGAACTGTAGGTGAACAAAGGTCTTGTTGCCTGTAGTTTATTTCACCAGTGTCCAGGTACAACAATGCTGGATGTCCTCCAAAATGTTTTCCCAAAGCAAAGGGCTGTGCTGGTGGAGACGTGCAGGTAGGCATCATCCTCCAAGAGCAGCTGAAGCCTGAAGTGGCACATGCAGTGATGGGGGCTTCTCCTCGCAGCTGCTGCTGTGAAATGGCATTGTGTTGGGACCTAGGGGTGGAGAGTAGTGGTGTGGTCCTTCCATGCTGGGGACAAGTGACTTACAAATAAGTCACAAACCAGAGGAAATATGTATCACAGAATATTTCTGTGGTTTGTCTGAGCTTGTCTAGAAGAGCCCTGATCACACCAACACCACAGTAATTGTCAGAAAGGTGACAAAGCCCAATCCACGTGCCATAATTGCCTCCTTCCTAACTTAAAAGCTTTGCTCAATGTCTCTAACAAATACTTCCATTTCTGTACTGTGCCACAGCAGATTCCTGATGCTTGCACACTCCTCTTACTCATCCCAGCTTTCTCTGGCTTGGCCCCCTTTGGTCCTGGATCTAAGCCTCAGAACCTGTGGGGGCTAGGAAATTTCTGTGGAGCAGTGGCAGCAAACCAGCCCCACATCCCTTCCTGGTCTCTTCACTGGAGTCCTAGGCAATGTGCTGGACCTTGTGTGTTTCCCCTTAGGTCAGAAGTAGGTGTGCTCTCCGTGGGCAGGAGCTGTCCAGCAGCTCAGGAGGTGGGAAGTGACGCCACAGGCCTGTGGAAGGGGCTGGGAGTGTGCAGGACTCAGTAGGGCAGTGGTCTCTTTGTGGCTTTGCCAAGCTCTGGCTGCCTGAGGAAGCGATGTCCAGGAGCAATGTCCAGGCAGCCTTCTCACAGCTGCTCTGCCAGGGCTGCCTTTCCTAAAGCACAAGTGTCCAGCCAGGAGTCCTTCCACCCCACCTGGGCATTCTGCATTGCACTGTGAGGTGCCCAAGCCCCAGTCTCCCCTGGAACTCCGTAAGCAGGCCCCATCCTGCCAGGCAAAAATGGGAGACTGGGATTATTGGCTGCACCAGCTGCCCTTTGCTGCAGAGAGCAGGTGGGAACAGTTCTAGTTCAAGGGCCACTGTAAAGGGCACTTTGAGGGTCAGGTGCCCAAACACCAGTGGAAAAATTCAATCCGTGATGATGCTGGATGAGGAGGCAGCATGGTACTGGCCAAAACTGGGACACAGTTCCTGGAGAGCTTTTGGGGTACAGGTGAGTGTCTCCTCTTTGCAAAACTCCTCTTTACCCAAAGGCTGATTTTTGACCAGCACCCATGCAGTGCAGCATCATCAGGACAGCAAAACCTGTGGAGTCCGGTAGGTGCCCTCCATGGCAACAGTGATGGGAAGGCAGGCAGAGGTACCACTGGCCCCACACCACGCATGGCCCTTGGACTATGTCCCCATACCATGGTAGGCCCCAGGGGCAAAGCAATTCCTTTGATGACAACAGCTTTTCCCTCCTGATGTCAGGATGTGTTATTTACTCTCAACCACAGCAGTGATGCAGGGGAAAAGGCACAAAGGGAAGACGTGCAGCCCGAAGCATGAGGGCTACTGGGAGGGGCCAGCAGCTGTTACTGCAGGCTGCCATGGAAAGCTGATGGGAGAAACAAAGGGGAAAGATCAGCAGCAATAAAAACAGCAGCAAAACCTCCTCTCTGCCAGCTAGGCAGGGGCGAGTACTGCAGGGTCCTCCCAGCAGTACCAAACTGGAGCGCTGGGGTGGCAGGGCAAACCAGCCAGGATCATTGCAACCAAGTCCAGGCACTTGCCCCAAGGAAAACAGAAGCAAGCAGACTGCTAGACCTGAAATGAAACATAAAAGCTTCAGAAAAAAAAAATAATCCCCAAAGGCACCAAACCTGTTGTGTTTTTTTTAGCTTGCATATTTTTTTAATGAAGTAAAAAAGAAAAAGAAACATGCCACAGATGTCAGCCTGGTGCAAATCGCCCTTGTGCATGGAGGGTACCAGGGTCCTCACGCAGTGCCCTCATGGCACCCAGTCCTACCCCCGCACCACTTCCCTGCAGTCAACTGGAGAAGGAAGTGCATGAAAAGTACACCGTGGATACAGCACAAGCAACGGCAGAAGAGCCCAGGCCGTGCTTTAGCCAGGGATGGCTATGCTGGCATGGGTCAAAGAAAAGCTCAACAGACTCTGTATGTTGCAATTAAAAACAGCAACAATAACAATCTCACCGTGAGAGCTGCACTTTAAACCCTCACGAAACATATGTGGGGACTCTTGTAATTTTTGTTTTAGTGTCACACATGGGAGCTCTGGGGTCCTGGCTGATGGGCAGTGTGGCAGTGGCAGCAGCTGCTCTTGGTGGCTGCTGCCACTACTGGAGCCAGAAGGACCAGCAGGCTTGGTGGGAGCCTGGCCTCAGGGTCTCTTGCCCATCTTTTTCAGGCCCTTCCCTACAGGCATAGCAGAGGGAGGGTAAGGAGGCAGGATGTCAGATGCTTGTTAGCTCCACTGGCTTTCACTCATTGTGGGCTCCCACCAACAAAGCTCTGGCTGCTTATGAGAAGGATCCCTCTTCTCTGCCTCAGGTATACACATTTATAAAGAGCTATAGGTATCTGATAAACATTTTGTACGAAAATAAATACTTCATCTGTGTGTTAACAACCATTGTTGCCTCCACCTAGTCACCTGCTGTATGTTACATCTCTTTTTGTCCATGACAATCTTGTTGCCATTGCTTTTTCCCTAACCCATGGGCACCTGGTCCCTGCCTCCCAGTGCAGCCAAAAGCACTGCAGCAGGCAGAACTGTACCTTTTGGCAGCCCCTTTCTTGCTTGCTGCCTCCCAAAGTTTGGCTTATTATCAGGAACTTGATGAAAAGGGTTCCCTTTACAGCACCTGTTTCTTGATAGAAGAAATGATCTTCATCTCACAACCACTTGACAAAGAGTAGGATTTTAACATTGTCTTCCAGGGCTTTCAAAGAAATATGTTTCTAGATAGCACTGTTTATATAGATATAGATATAGTTTTTATTTATTTTATTACCAACCCAACATTTCAATTTGCAGCTGTTGATGTAACTCATGACATACTCTCATGGTGGTGGTTTTTTTCTTCTTTATCCTTAAAAAGAAATGCATTTCAAATTAAAATGATACCTTTTTCTTTTTGTCTGTCTGGTGTTCCTAAAAGCTACTTGAGATGACGCAGGAGTCCTGACGTGGGTGGCAGTTTTTAAGGCCGTACCTGTCAATGGCCTGGAGACCACCAGCGAGGTGCGGGTGCTGTGAAAACCAGGGTAGCAACTGAATGGAAGGGCAGCCACACCACAGCTCTGGGTGGGATGGTGCTGGGAACATATGGGCACGCTATCCAGGTTTTCCTGAATTCATTTCCACCTCTGAGCAGGAGGACCACGCAGCAAACCTGCCACCACCACCATCCCAAGGAGCTGGTGCTGCTTTCCCTGGCCCCCTTGCTCCCCGCAGGGCAGGCTGTTTTATTTCTTTAACAGCTGTAAATTAACATAATTTTCTCTCCCTGCAGTACCACAAGCTCAAAGTTAATTATACAAAGAGAAATGCCATAGTCAAAATATACATGACACATATTGTATTAGAGGGTTGGGGGTTTTTTTCCTTCTTTTTTTCTTAACCCAGGCAGGTGATTGAGATGCTACATGCTCCAGCCTTTGTCACTAAATGTGTGTGACTGTGTATCTGTGTTTGTATTAAAAATATATCAGTCTTGTGATGTTCTTAAAAAAGAAAGAAATGGAAGGTGGCAGGGGAGGGAACTGGTAATAGTGAAAAAGTTTTTTGACTGTGTCACAGTCTTTTGTGGCTTTAGAAGTACACATGTTTAATTCCAGCACTGACGGCAGCTTGAAGCTTTGAGTTTAAATTTTTAACATTTTTTGGATTAAGTAGTAAAAAACAAAGAAAAATTCCATCAGCGTGCTCCCCCAGAACCAAAAAGCAACGAGCAAACAAAAAAAAAAAAA
>VZRN01003663.1:765465-876025 GCA_013397935.1 Dasyornis broadbenti | reverse complement strand
CTCCCCTCCCCACGGCCACCCCACCTGGTACAGAAGTGCCAAAGGCAACGAAGATGACGGCAGTCACCGAGTCCTTGAGGCCAATGGTGCAGCCGAAGTGGGAGGCGAGGTCACCGATGACAGCTGTGAGCATGCCGATGATGAGGATGGAGACGATGAAGCAGGCCCAGCCATTGCAGTACTCAGTGGGGGGCACGCAGGCAAACAGCACCTTCCAGAAGACGGTCAGGAAGTGCATCACGTAGTCAAAGCAGGATGGCAGGCGCTCCTCACCGGACTCGTCCTCATCCTCTTCGCCTGCTGCAAACAACATGGAAGGACAGCATTCATTCCACTGGGGCAGCCTGTGCTTGTCTCCTCTACTCCAAGGCTCCAGGGATTCTGCTCTCCTGGGATAAGGTGGTATGGTGCTGACCATGACAGTGGATTCAAGGCACACCAGGTCCCTCAGTGATGGGTGAGGCTTGGCAAAAAGAATGTCTCCCAGCCACCCCAGAGCCCAGAGGGATGGGAAGTGATGGAGTAGGGTGTTGTCCCCACCCGCAGGCAGTCACATAGGAGGAAGTCAACCTGTGGAGATCACTAGTGAGGGGCACCATGAAATTACACAGGCAAGTGATGTTCTGGGCCAAAAACTAGTGGAAAGTAATAGAATTAGGAAACTGGAAAGAGCTCTTGATCCTCCTGCTCCAGAGCCTGCTCTACAGCTGGGTGGAAACCATCCCTTTGGGGAAAATGCCAAACTATCGAGGAAAGGTTGAGAAAGATGCCTAAGTGCCATTAATGGCATAGACATGCCTAAAATACCTTCCCCACAGCTGCCTGGTTCTGAAAGCAGTGAGTTCTCTCCTCAGGCAACAGACGGCAGGTCTCTGGACCTTTCCCTTCACCAGCTGGTGCCTCATGGGGCAACATCTCCTGTCAGCATGTGGTAACCCTCCCTACTCCCAGGAACTCTACCAGCTATGATAGACAGGGCATCTTCCAGTGGGAGCTACCTGCACTGGCCAGGATCCCAGCCAGGATGGGATTTTGCTGGCTGTACACTAATCATCAGATCACTGAAGCAGCAGGAGCACGGTCAGCTGATGCAGTCTTTGCAAACTGGCCTTCTGGATGGCTCTGCACCAGAAGGTGGATCTCCTGGGCTCCTCACTAATGTACCTGCAAAAGCACGCTATATTTGGTGCAGAGGAGCTCTTTAGATTGGCTTTGCTGATGGTCACCACAGCTGAGTGTCACTGACCAGGGAGATGCTGTCATTCCAGGCCGCATGAACCCTGTGGATGTTCATATGGATTTTCTGATGTCCCCCTCACCTGCGCTCACAGTAATGGCCTCCATGAACTGGTCCCTCCAGGAATGTGTCCCTACAACCAAAGCCAGGTTTGTCTTCCTTATCAGCTTGTCCACAGTGCTCTGTTGGGGGAATAAAGATGCATAGCAATTAAACCAGCTGCTAGTGGGCAAGGATGATCTTGCAGTGCACTGCAGTCTCACCAACCCTTGCCGAAGTGTGGAAGTGTCACAAGCACTCTCCTACCAGCTAGATTAGGCCATGACTGGAGTGGACCCCAACTTCCTGGACTGGCTGACCCAAACCTCACCAGAGCCAGCTTGTTTGCCACACCTCAATCCTGATATGGTTTCTTCTTCCCTCACCCTTGCCTCACCAGAGGCAGCTTTGCTCCTGCCTTCTCCTGCACACTGGCTTCTTCTGCTTCCAGCAGGGTCTTCTTGCCTTTCTCCCTCCACCCCTTCCAATCAGCAGCTGCTACTTTTGACGTTTCTTGTAGACTTCATCCACTCTTAACTGCATTACATACTTCTTTTCCTCTTTCAACAGCCCTTTCCCTGCACATGCTGCCCCCTCAGTCCTGCTCTCCAAGGCTGCTCACCAGTGCCATGTGGCTTTCCCCTCCTGGAGGACCCTTAAGACACCTACTGACCTTGAACTCATAGGACTCCTCAATGATGACTTCCAGTTTGGGGTGCTCGCCGAGTATTGGTTTGCCCATCTCAGCAATTCTCTTGGCTTCCTCCTCTTCAACCGTCATCTTCCTCTCAGCCACCTCTGTGAAAGCAAGGCCAACACCAAGCTGTGGGCTTCTGCAGCCCTGGGGCTCCAGGACACCACGTGGACTTGTCTGCAGGGCCCGAGCGTGGGCTTCTGCAGCCCCCTCACAGCTTGTTAAGCTCATGCAGCAGTTTGGGGGCAGTGGTGCGGTGTTGGACCACATAAACAAAGGACTAAGATTTCTGAATATCACTCACCAAGAACATATGCAAGGTGTTTTAAATTTATTTTTAAAAAACCCTTGAATATTTATTCAGTTTGCATTGGTGCTCTTGGTTGACACACACCCTCCCCTCATCCCTGCAGCAGCCACAGCTTTGGGGAGACCGAGGTACCAACTCATTCTGCCATTTGGCAGAAGCGCCCTTTAAGATGCTTCTGACACCCTGAGGTGTTCCCTGATTTAAATGAACAAGAGACAGAACCTTTTTTTCCCCTTTGAGTAGAAAATCATGGTTGGCCCCTTGTGCCACTCAGTGCTTGATCTAACACTCAGACAGACACAGTTACAATCACATGTGAACCACATGTGAATTGGAAAAATGAACAAGAAGAAGTAAGTCATGAAACAAGGAGATTTTTCCTTTCATAATACTGTGAGGGTGATGAGACACTGTAATAGGTTGTCCAGAGAAGCTGTGGATGCCCCATCCCTGGAAGTTCAAGGCCAGGTTGGATGTAGCATTGAGCAACCTAGCGAAAGGTGTCCCATGGTGGGGAGAGTTGAAACCAAATGATCTTTAAGGTCCCTTCCAACATATTCTGTTCTGTGATTCTGTGTTTAGTTTCTGATGAAGGAAACTAAACCAGGACCCTGGGTCAGCAGCATGCTGAGATGACTGTGTCAGCTTATCTCACTGATGACCCAGCTAACCCAGCAAGGTGCCTCAGAGCGTTCTGGTTGCCCAGATAGGAAGGAGCATCCCAACCAGCTGGAAGGGTGCCCTGGCAGTGTCCCTAGGCCTGACCCAGGTGTTCTCTTCCACTCACATGCCCAAGTTCCACCCACATGCACATGCTGATGGGCTCTCTGTAAAACTTTGACATCTCAAGAAAGGGGCTGGATTTCCCCTGGCTTTCCTGTGACTGACCAGTCAGGGTGTACAAGCTGCAATACAGGGCCCAGCTGAGCCTGGGAGTGGGAGCTGGAGCTTTTAAGAACCTGGGAGGGCACATCACAAAGGCAGAGATTCTTGTTCTGGACAAGCAGTGGGTCAGATGTTCCCTGAGGTTTCCTGCAGAGGTTACAAACACCCAGATAATGCCTCAGACATGATTAATCCCATGTGGACTCCAGCAGATCCCATACTTCACACCAAAAATCACACAGAAATTATGCAGTCCCAGTGAAATCTATTTATAAACTCTGACTTCCCTCTTCATCTGCCTGGCTAGATTGACTGCAGAGACTGCAAGCCTTGCAAGACCTGCAGAGTTTATAAAACATATAATAACGCCTGTGGCAGGTGACATTATTATAACCCATCACAGAAACAGAAAAGTTGCATCCATCATTTTAAATCAATGATGTACATCAATACCATCACTGCCTAGCTCCAAGACAACATACTCTGGATTTAGGAATCCCCATAAGTTTAGGAAAAAAATACAGAGACAGAGCAGCACAGCACTCAGAGAGGAAGATGGGCAATGCAGGATGCTGGGGGGTGCAGGGGGCAGATTTTTTCACTGAAAGAGTGGTTAAGCATTGGAATGGGCTCCCCAGGAAGGTGGTGGAGTCACCATCCCTGGAAGAGCTCAAGAAACAGCTGGACATGGCACTTAGTGCTATGGTTTAGTTGACATGGTGGTGTTTGGTCAAAGGTTGGACTCAATGATCTTGGAGGTCTTTTCCAACCTTAATGATTCTATGATTCCATGATTCTATGAAAATGTTCTGCTTTACGCTACACTTGGAGGCATGAACTGGCAATTATCAAGAACAAGATTCAAGATACTTATATACACTGAAACAAGGAGTCAGATACTATGTATATCTCTTTTTCTAAGACACAGAACAAGAAAGTCCAGTCTCTTCCTCTACCTGGGAATGTGTGAAAATGACAAGCGGCGTCCATCGATGAAAATGCAGGTGCTCACACATCAGTTGCCATAGCACATACGTGACTTTGCTTCTGTCTGAGCTCCCCATAACCTGAAGGTCAGGGGCAAAGGCACCCTCAGCTCCGCAAAGCCCAGCTTGGCAGATAAGCCGAGCGCATGCTGACATGCGCTGACAATACGGAGTTGAGCAAAAGCACTACAGCCATCCCAGTAGGGTTGCAAAGCCCAGACATGGTGACAGTCTGACTCACTACAACCTTCCCTGGAAGTAACTACATCTGAAAAGCTGTGGTCACAGTTGGCAGCACAGTCCCCAAGGCTCCGACCCACTGGCTGCAGTTGCAGAATGCAGAAAGCAAATGTCTGGAATTTGAGAAGATGCTCTGAAAATAGGGAATATCACGCAGAATTTCCTCAGTTTAACAACTCCAGGAAAAACAATGCAATGAAACCGTAGTCCCCAATCTAACTGATTTGACAAAAGCCTTTGGCATGGTAAGAGAACGTGGAGCCTCATGCAAATGTTATGCCTCTAGGCAAGGCTGAACTGCAGGCAGGTCTGTAGGCACATGCAGTGCAGTAAGCTTTCTCATCTCCACAGGAAGTGCTATCCAACACAGCTTTATCCCAAACCCAGCATGTTGCTTATCCTAGTTTATGTACTTGCACCAGGCAGGACAGTGCAAGATCTGAAGCCCTCCCTGAGGAGGAAGATCTCCCGCATCTCTCCTCAGTGTGTGCCAGGTCCAGGGCTGTTGGGTAGGCTGCATGGGAATGCCCGTGTCCACAGGACCTTGCACCTTCTAGCAGGTGGTTCTGTTGTCTCTGCAAGCCACCTGTGGATCACCTACTGTTTCAACAAGCATGGCAATCACTTGCCAGGTAGCTCTTAGAGTAAATTAAGCAACACAACCATGTCCAAGAGTGTGTGTCAGCCTAGGGGCTGGATGCTAACGTGAGCACGGGACCAGACATCCCACAAAGTGAAGGTGGTACAAGTCCTGCTATTCTGGAAGGCACCTTGCCAGCAGACTAAGTGCCACCAGAGGCACCTTCAAGCACTAGGTAGGCCACTTGGAGTGAAGAGACAAGCTGACCAGCAATGGAGACCTTCAGCCTACTGACAGCACATCCACGGAGACATGAATAATGGAGGCCCTGATGTCACCATGCAGCTCCTCTGCCATGTGTACAGTGAACTGGGGCACAGAGAGAACCCAAGAAGGCATGTCAAGGGCATCCTGTGGATGATTGAATATGACTGCCAAGCTAATTCTTTCAACGTCAGCTGCAAGCAAACCACAGGAGAACAGGCACAGGCAGCACATCTAAATGGGTACCTCACAGAAATGTTAGTAGCGGAAGCTTTTGGATAAGGAAGAAAGGAGGCAATTCCTTAATGTCTCATTAAAACGCAGTCACATTTGTGAATGTGCAACAGGAAAGCAAGGCAGAGAAACATAACAAATTTCAAAGGTGCATCTGAAAACATTTAAGCTGCCATTGTATTTTCACTGAGCCTCCATCCTAATGTAAGATACAAACACATATCAAGACTCACATGTCAGTACTGTGCTGGATCTTGCTCAATGCACTCATGCAAGTGACCCATAGGTACCAAATACCAGGCTGCTGACTGCTCTCTGAAATTAAGGCAGTGGCAGGAAGAACAAATTTAGGAGCCCAGCTGACATTTTTTTGCCCCAACCTATACTTCCATACAGTTAAGGGGGAGAGCTAAGCACCTCCATCCAGAGTGACATGAAGTACCTACATGATTCCACCAATCCTACCCACCTACTGTTTAGGACACATAAGCATCCTGTGGCAGGAATCAGTGCCAGCATCTGCAAAACACCAGATCCCATCCTGAACTTGCTCCAGGCCTGTTGGGTCTGCCTGTTTCAATGGGATGCTGAGGGCTGAATTGAGCCTGTGTGTACTGACCCAACAGCTAAGAAGGAATAAACTCTTGCAACAACCCAGTGGCAGAGAACAATCCCAACGTTCCTGCCTTTCAGGGAAGCACTTTAGCCAGCACAGGGTGCACCAGTCTGCCTGTGGAGCCGCAGGAGGCTGCTATCCCTGCAGCAAGAGTGGAACATGCTCCCATGCAGTCTGCTGTAGTCTGGTGTAAGGCTGGAGTCTTGGAGGGCTCCTGCAGGGAGCAGAGACAGGACATCCGTGACGTGTCACACATCACCCCAGTGTGGTAGCCTGCAAAGAATACTACCAAGGGCTGAGATAAATAAAACACAAAGTAAGGGGGAATGAGGATGAGCTGTATGTGTTGGGAGACAGATATTTAATTTGGAAGGTCAAGTCTGTCAAGGTGAATGCTGCCAAGCTGCAGCTTAATTATTAACTACCCTGATTTCTGTTTGTATCTGCATCAGTGCCTACTTTTCAATGCGGATTGCACCCTGGACTCCCTGCTGTCAACTCCGATTAAGCCTGATAAGGTCTGGCTGTGCCTATTGAGAACAGAGCTTGCCAGGACCTTCTGGGTTGCCTCCACCTCCTCCCTGGGAAGGGGAAGGTGGCCAGAAAGGGGTCCCCTAGACCCTGCCTGCTCTGGCATATAGATGTGTGCTGCCATTGAGTGTTAGGAAGCTCTCTGGGCTGCAGGGGCACACACAGGCTGCTGAGGCTAGGCAAGCTGGGGCTGCTGTGCTGGCTGCTGTGCCAGCTGCTGCACCAAGGTACCCTGCTCCTGGTGCCAGAGAGTCAACGGGTTAGAGAGAAGATGCTACAAGCAGGTGAGACAACAGGTCTGGTAAAATCAAAGGCTGGGTGGAAGGAACGAGGATGAAGTCTGCTTTTGCTTAGGCTGTAGCAATGGCCACAGCTGATACCCACCAGATGCTGGATCCTGCAGGAAGCAAGGAGAAGTTTTTGGATAAACCACTCCATGTTCTCCCTTATTCTGCTTTGTTCAGACCCTTAAAGCTATGACAGACATGGGGACTCAGCAGCTCCTGGTTAGGGTCCTGCCACTGCTGTGCCTTGCAGTCCTGGGCATGTCCCTGCCACGCTCACTGCTCAGCTTTCGCCCCACATCTGTCTGAGTCTGTCTCTCTCAACTTATGCCTGCAGGGCCATCCCACGATTTGAGCTGCAGTGATCTGCAAAGCACTTTCAGACCTACACATGAGAGGCCATTTCTTGGGCTCAGAATACTGTAAGCATATCCCCTCCTCCTTGTATTTCTTCCAGGGAAAGGGGAGCAGTGAGCAGTGTTCCCATATCGTGCATTGCTTGCCCACTCAATGTGCTTCAGGCTAGGGGGTATCAAACAGGAACTAGACATTGCCTGTGGCCTCCTGGACACATTAAAAATCAAAGTTAGATAAAGCCCATTTCCATGGTGTAATCTGGCCACTGCATCTTCTGAGCTAAAATAGGCAATGGGAAGGCCCTGTACCATCATCAGAGAGGTAGATACTCATCACCTAGGCAATGCTGCAAGACTACCAAACAACCATTATTCCCTGTATTCCCTGTGTAAATTGAATTGAAACCAGCAATGTATTCATGAAAGAGTGCTATGAAGGCCATTTCACACTCCTCAAGCTATCTTGTCTCCATCCATTTGTGGAGTGGGCATGTATCTGCATGAAGGTCATGCCCTTTGAGGACTGTGCTGCTAGGAAGAAATTAAAACAACAATTAAAATGGGATTTTTAATTTTTTGTTGTTGTTGTTGTTGTGGCTTAGTAAGATATAATCCTGGCTAAACAAAGTAAATAGTGAGCATGAAGGAGTTCCTTTCTCCAGAGCACTGTCAAGCTGTCAGTCACAAGTGGGGAAGACTTCTGGCTAAAAGACACTCTGGCTTTAGAGATTAGCATATGGATATACCCTTTACTGAAGCACATGCACACATACAAACACTGGCAGCCTGGGCGGCTTTCTAAAATGTAAGGAATCTGCTTACTTAGGCCTGAAAGCTATTTTTGAGACATGATATATCCCATATACATGCCCCAGCGTTCCTTAATGCTAACTGGGAAATGCTGCACATTCATGAGAGGGAGGCTAAGGCACAGGGCTGGGAACTGAGCATTATTCCACTCCAGGCTCTGCCTTGAGATTGCTGCTGATATGACCATCCCTGACTGGCCAGACAACTGGCATCTTTGTTCCCCAGTCTTTCCCACTGCAAAGTGGACATGGGAGTTTTAATGCATAAATAAAGTAACATATTTAGAAATATTTTCTTTGAACTGGGTGGATATATAGAAATTACGATGTCGAAGTATCTACCATTTAGATAATTCCACATCACTTTAAAGATCTGGATCACCTGAGCCCAAGAACTTTCAAGCAAAGGCTGTGCTCAGGCTTTCAGTGACTTTTGCAAAGTCTGGAAAGACCTTCAGAGAGTTTTTCCACTGCTAGTAAAGGCAGGGACAACTGGAGTACCTATGCACTTCGGTATCAAATATTTCCATGTATAAAGAGTATATAGAGACATCATTGCCGGTGTCAAATCAGAAGGTTAAAAAAACCCCAGACTCTCAAGTCTCTCCACAGCTACTCCATACTACTCTGAAGCCTGAACACTGGTGCAGGACATATGGCCAAGCTACGCATGGCCTTGCAAGTCTGGCTCAGAGACCCCATTAGGAAAAAATAAATGCTGAGGAGAAGCTGTGCCCTGCCCAGTTACTTCACCTTGTGTAAAATTCACAGCCCTGTTTTGCTTGCGAGGGCCCTGCAAGGCCAGGGGGGCCAAAGCTAGGATCCCTCATTTCTCCCCAGGTAAAGGCTCCTGGGCCAAGAGAGGCATTGTCACTTGGGCTCATCCATCGGGGCACCCACAGCTTCTGTGAAGAGAAGGGGTCACTCCTGCGAGCAGGGGCTGCAAAAGCGGTGCCATGGGCAGGAGGAATGCCCCAGGGCTGCAGAGGAGAGCCAGGACACCCAGCATACCCAGGGTCTCATCCCCAGGAATGGGGTGCTGCCCAGGAAGAGCTGTGCAAGCTGCTCTAGGAGGAAAGGGACGAGGCGTGGGACTGACAGATTCCATTGAAATGTTCAATAATGCAATTTTTAAACAAAGATTCCCGCGTGCCCGTGTAACCTAAATCTAACATGACATGGACTAAACGAGGATGTCACTTCTCTCCCCACTGATTAGCTGTGATTGCTGCTGAGTGACGCTCCAGCACGTGCCTGCTTGCCGGCTGGCTGCTGGATTGAAGCACGTGAGCCCAGCACACCTCATGTGCACACCTGGGGCAGCTCAGCAAGGGGGGCACACCAGGGACCTCCCCACCAGAAAGACAGGAGACCTTCCCTTATGAACTGAAGAGTAGTTTTTCATAGCTGGTGAACAAGTTCTCCAATAAAGGCTGCCAAAAGCAATCAGGCTGGATCACAACAGAGGGAGGAAAGTTATGTTATTTTAATAGAAATTATTTGGTTCCTGGGGTTCTGATCAAATTAGGCAGCTACTGAATTAAAGCAATGAAATTACTGGGAAGGAGGCTGCGCTCAACTTATTTCCAGTCCTCACGGATCTGAAGAGGTAACAAAGGAAACCATCCAAACCGTTCCGAGGAGTTTTCTATAAACACCCTAAGCTAGTATTTGGGGAACTGGGGATTTCTGCCTGCCACTAGCAATTTTCTAATTGGTCCAATAGCCAACGGGCTCAGGACATCCCCTGCGCAGCAGATTTGGCATCCTCTGAAAAGGGGCAGGTCTGAAGCCTGCGTGGCAGATGCTGCTCCTTTAATTTGCAGCATAGCTCAGGCATTATGAATGCTTTGGTTTTCAGCTCTGCTTGCAAACCTGTGGGATTTCAAGCTCCTCTCTGAACCCTGCATGCCTGCCCTTATCTTTCAAGAAATGCTTCTTTAGTGCAAATTCAACAGTAATCACATCTGGAACTGAAGGAATAATGACAATACAAGAGGTGTACATTGCAGCACAGTGGAATAAAGACAGACCAGTGTAATGGGGATTTCAGGCAAGGAAGACAGGCTCAGTATTAATACACATTAAATCCCGACACAGGGAGAGGAGATGAAGAATGCAGAGCCAGAGCTGAGGGCGAGGAGAGAAATGGTGCTGGTGCTGATCAGACTCTGGTAGTACTGCCCTGACGCTGGGCACACCCCAGAAACCCCCCAGGATAGGAGGTGGAGAGCACACGGGTGAAGGCACTGAGGGGTGATGTGTGACCCTTCACAGGAAGGGGACACCTGCACAACCTTGCACCCTTGCCCACCTCAGGCAATACTGTCCCCCACTGCAGGAATGCCACCTCCCTGCAGAAATCCCCGTGTTCCCCAGTGCATCAGCACAAAGCAAGCACCAGATTTGCCGAAGGAGAGGCTCAAGTCACAGCTTGAGACCAGCCACAGCTGCATGCGTTGCTTTGCAACTCTGTCTGGGTCATTTCCCCCATACTGCAGGGGGAATTCAAAAAATCTGGAATAGGGGAAATGCTCTAGATGTCAATCAATCACTGTTATTTTCTTAATTGCATTGCTCTTATCTAGTTCCTGCTAGACACAAATACCATAAGCTGGGGTTGTCTACAACACAGCAAACACAAACATGGGGGGTCTGACCAAAGGGGACAAAAAGAGAGGCAGAGCAGCCAGAGGAAAGGAGAAAAAGCACTTACCTTGTGTGAGCAGTAGGGCTGTGAGGAGAGAAAAACATGAGAAAGACAGGGAGAAAGAAGAAAAAGAGGGAAAAAGTTAATACTCAACACGAAAAAGCTGTTTTGCAGGTGAAGGCTGTCAATGAGCAATGGACATGATGCAAGGCAGCGTACAAGCTCACCAGGGCTGCATGTTGGGCACAGGCTGGGGAGCAGACACCGCAGCAGCATGATGGAGAGGAGACTGGGGTGCTCCAGTGAGCACCACGGCACTGGCTCCCCAAAGTCACCCCCTCCCCCCGAGCAAAGGCAGGGGGATGGGATGCAGCTGGGGGGAAAGGGCAAGGAGGGAAAGGGAAAGGGGGGAAGGAGGGCAGTTACACTTGCCCTTGGGGCCTGACACAACCCAAACTGACCCAAAGGCATGGGAGGTGCTCCCACTTCAGCCAGGTATGTGTGGGTGTGGTGGGACTTGACACAACTGAGGAGCCCCAATAAACTTGCAGGTATTGAAAAGAGCAGCATCAGAGGGAGGCATTGATAAAACAGGTGGCCTCCAGTGTCAAAAAGAGGCAGGGAGTAACATGGCCATGCACCATCCCTCAGGATGATGCCCTGGCTCACCTACACCTATCCTACACTCCACAGATACCACTTTCAGAGGGTCAGAGTGCCCAGAGGAGCATAGGCACATGTAAAACATCATTGTTTGATTTGTCCTGGCTCTCTTTGTTCCAAATTGCTGGTCTGCCTGACAGTGCTGCATGGACACAGGCCATGCAACGCCATCGTAGTGGGAGGCAACTGCCTGTGAGGAAATGTCCTGTGAGATTTGAGGTGGGAGGTGGGAGGAAAGGAGGAGAAAGGGGTGAAGGTCCTCGCAAGGGATAACCTTACCCTGGCTTCCCATACAGATACAGCCCAGCTCCCTTGGGCAGTGACCCCCTGACCCTCTGCTCTCTTGATTTTCCCACTCCCCAGAGCTGTCACAAAGAAACATCTGGCTGGATCCCTCTTAAGTGTTAACCACAGCTTACATCCAGGTATCAAACAAGCTACAGCAGAGTCCATATTGCAAAAAACCTCAAATGGTCTTTAAAAGGGGCCAAGCACCAACTCTCTGTGCCTCAGCTTTAACTTCTACTTATCTTTCAAACAACAAACCAGTCCCCCAAGTCTTGGTTGCATGTAATGACAGCATCTTAATTACTAACACTTATTATCATGCACTTTTAGTCTCAGAAGCTTAAAACTCTGTACAAAGACTGAGTCAGTATTAACAGCCCTATTTGACAGATGGTGAAGCAAGCAAAAAGAAGCTAAAGGGAACATTTTGCAAACTCAGAAGTGGGCTGGAGTCCAAAAGTGCTGATTTTCCCAGACTTGTCGGTTCAGGCTTCTGAAAAGCAGGCACTTTTATATAGATGCACCTAATTGTATCTGTGCCATTTGAAAGTGATTCCTAAGCAATTTATCAAAGGTTGCACAGTGCATCCATGGCAGAGCCACGGAAACTAATCCTGAGTCCTGACACTCAGTCACTTCCTTGCTCTATTGAGCAGCATCCATGGGCACAGCTTTCCCAACAGTCTGCAGAGAGTCACTGACCCAGTCAAGATCTTCATCCCCAGCTGGAAATACTGTGGGCACTCCAAGAGATCTTTGTCCATGCAGGCAGGGAGAGGCACAGTGAAAGGGGTAGAGGCAGTGAAGAGGCTCCTTACTGAGCATCGCTTGTGTTCCACGGTCAATTCCTTTTGAGAGTCAAAAACCTTTGGGGAAAACATTCTTGCATGTGTTCTGCAGCAAGTACAATGCCACTGAGACATAAGATGCAATGGGATGTTTTCTCTGCCTGTATTGCCTCCTGTCATCCACGCACCTCTCCTGGAAGTCTCCAACAGGCTTATCACTACTCCTGGTAGCATGAATCTGGAGTCTCCTTGTAACTTTGTCCTGCTGCAATTCATGCTGTTCTGAGACCTCCTTACTACTCCATGGTCTTCTGGTTCCCTAGACAATGTGCAGAAATTTAATTTGCCCTTTGCAATTACAAGCATTAGTACAATAGGTCAATTTGGGGTTCAAATGTAATACAATGAAATATTACTGGAACCCTAAGCGCTGTGGTCGTTAAAAAAAAATCATTGATTTCTCATATTTTTGAAAACTGTTATTATACTACTCTGGGATTTGAGTTTATTTTTCTCCTCATTTGCTTGTGAGCCTGCAAAAGAACAATTTTTCTCCCTTTCACTTATGATATGATACATGAATATTTGAAGAAGCCTATAAAGCTATGAATGAAACATCAAGAATACAGCATGCAGAAAGCCAAGGGATTATTTTATCTTTATATTTCTGAGTGTATGCTGTGCATGCAAGCAAGAAAATGATTTCACGGACTAAAGCTTCTTTCCTGCACACACATCTGCTAATGTGCCCTCAGCCCTGACCTGTAATGTTTCCTGACAGCCCATCTGGGGATGCTGTACCTGTACCAGCTTCACTAATGGCCTCTGTGCTGTTCCCCTCCCACAAGCCTCCCTCCACTCTCCCCAGCCTGGGCTGCATCCCTCCAGTCCTCCCCAGGGCACCTCTCCCTCTCCTGCACTGCTGCTCTGCACAACCTGCTCCTTATGAGGCCAAGCCAGGCCACCTCACTGCTCTTGGCATCTCAGGTAGTCTTAGAGGCTTGACATGCGTACTCTTACAGGGAACTGCTAAAATTAGCTCCACAGCCAAATCCAAAATAGCAGTCCCCAGTATCCCTTACCTAACCCTTGCATGGTGTGATTGTGGACAAACACGTGTGCCGGCAGATAAGGGGCTGTGACACTGACTCACCTAGGAGGACCCAAAACCTTCAGCTCTGGATCCCAGTTCCTTCTTCATTGTGGTTTCTCTGTCCTTAAGGCTTGGTTTTGGCTAGGTGAAGTCAAAATTGCATGCATGAACTCTGCTTCCCCTGCCACCCCTGAAAGTGGACAATTTAGATTTGAATTTTTAAAAGCTGCTAAAAAACCTGTTCACTAATAAGCCATTTCATCTGCATGTTTTTGCTGTACTCTGGGGTCAAATTCTGCTGTGACATGCATGTTGGTGTGGGTTACAGATCAGGAATTTCATTCCCTTCTACTTTAACTCCAAAGAGCTTAAACCAAGAGGAACCACGTTTGGGACTAAAGCAGACCAGCAATCCAGCAATCCTGTAGTTTACAGCGACCCAATGTCCTGAATGCGTGTCCCAGCCTTTTTCTAAACAGTGAAATACTTTTCTCCGCTGTTTACCTCACTGACAGATTTGACTGTGTTGCATGCTTTATTCTGGACTCATTCTTCATTAACATAAATCTTTTCTAATCAGTATCCCTAAAGACTCTGAGAAGCCAACGTGTAGATAAGAGCATCCTTGTTAAAGGCCTGGGATTTAGAGAGTGAGCTGAAATTAGAGAGGGGAGGATGAATTTTGAGGACTCTCTCAGTCACACAACAGGGCAGTCACAGGAAGCCAAAGGCAAGCAGAACACACTGTGTCCACCCCCTGCACACTCAGGTGACCATGAAGTGACCATACAAACCAAAGGCCCAGTTCCCCAAAGAGATAAGGATCCTCCGTCTTCCAGATGTAACTGTCCATGGGCTCGTCTCCAGATTTGTTCACTGAGATGAGCAAACTGTCTCCCTAATAGATTGTGAAGAGCTGTAAACATGGGGTTTTTTATAGGCTAAATAAGACAGATTTTGCAGCATTAACCTGAAGGCTATTATTATTGAAGTCAATAGCAAAGCTCTTGCAGACTCCAAGAGACTCCTCTCCATCAGGAGAATCAGCAGCATTCAGCTTAATCACAGAGCTGTAAGCAAATTATTAAACCTTGAGGGAATGAGGTAACAGCAATCTAACATTTTTTTGCTGTTCTCATTAGCAACCGATGGAGTTGATGAAGAAGGAGTTTCTTAGCATTTGTCCACACTTCAGAAAACTGCAGCACATGTGTTCGTATATCAGTACAGCTTATTTTAAACAGGTATGGATCCTTGTACCAAGTTAAATAATTTAATCAATATTTTGATATGGATAACTTGTTAGATCAATCCAAGCTGGGAATCCTTCCTTCTTTGCAGTTTAATCCTTCCTCTGTGCCTCCCAGCCACATCCTCCCTCTGGGCACAAAGCTTTCCCATCAGAGGTGTTGACACTCGATTAGAAGATGTGCTGTGAGATTTGTCTGCACTGGTTGACTCTGTGGTGGGAGGGCTGAGACTTCAGACAAAATCTTCCCGAGCCAGGGCATGCCAACCAGCTGTTAACAGTGTTCGCCAGGCATCTGTACTCCCATTTCCAGCAAAGTTGCATCTTGTGGGAGACATGCTTTCTGAAGCAAAACTTTGCATGAAGGTTGTCAGTCCCTTTTACAAAACATAACTCTCAAGACTCAGCCTTCAAACAGCAGCCCTGAGGTTGAATCTTCCACCACTGTGTCATAACTGAATTCTCACAAGCTCATTCCCAGTTACCCTCATGTAACACACATTTCCAAATGCTATTTTCACCATTATCTGCAATCAAGTGAAATCTTCCAAAGTAGCCTCACTTGCCATTCAGACTGTACCAACGCTAAGGTTGGCCACAATTTAAGCAGAGGAGCAACTTCATCCAGGAAAAGCAAAGCAAGTTTTCCTGCTGTGATCCAGGGCTGTGGGAAAAGTGTGAAAGCTGATGTGTGAAGAAAGTACTACTCCAAAATCTTGCTGGGACAGCAGCAAAATCCTCATTTGGAATTGTGACCTGACATGATAGCAGAGCTGCCATGAGAGCAAGAGTCAAAGCAACAGACAGCACCTTGTCATAAAGCAAGAGACTTGTTTCACTGCAGGAACCCTTTAAAAAGGTGCCGAAAAAAGAATGTCCAGAAATATGGTTCAGGGTGATTGAAGGTTTCAAAACCCTGCAGTGCCCAGTAAACAGGGATTTAGTTTTCATGACTGTGCATATGGAGGAAAGGTGAGACAAGAAAGAGTTGAAGATTAGTGCCTTAAAAATGAAGATGACAAAAAAAAGTCAAGAAACCTGGGAAATGGCCAGGAGAATAGAGAAAAACATTTACCATCTTGGCCAAGCAAAGAATATGAGTCTCTCTCTTTAATTTCTTTTTACTCACTAACTTTAATCTAACAAGCTTGCAGCAAGCGCCATCTTTGCCAGTGCTCTGTGCATCTGATATGCCACTTCTGAGTCAGTACTGGTCTCATCACAGGCCAGGCTGGCAAGATACCAATCTCAGATCTGTTCTGATCTCTTTGAATTATTGGAGCACAGCAACAAAAAGAGCTGCCATGGTAAAACTATTCAATGTGATTTGTTTGGATGATCAGAAAGGCTTTGAAAAACTCCAGCTGCAGAAAGCGATTGGTGAAAAAGAACAGATGACCTATGAGACAAAGTAGATGTAAGCATTTCTATAATAGGAGTGAGTGGCCAGCTCTCCTTACAGCAAGGGTTAACAACTGAGTGTCCCATGGATCAAAGCAGCATGACACTGATGTTACTGGAGGTGAACAGTAAGGAGCAGCATCTGCAGATGGTGCAAAATGTTTCAGTTAAAAAGCTGTATCAGTGGCTGTTCTGCGCTCTGCAAGCCCTGATCAACCTGAAGATGGGAATTTGTGTTTGGATCACCACAGGCACATTTCTGAGTAGACATATTTCCTCCAGTAAGGTGCTAGCAGGTGCAGAGAGCAAGAGCAATAGAATGAATTTAATACTGAGCTCTGGCTCTCACAGAGACCCTCCTGGAGACCCCTGTGCCCCACAGCTCTGGCCAGGACCAAGGTGAAGTTCCCTTGACTGGAGGTGACTGCTTTGTGTTGGCAGGTGTACAGCACAGCACAGACAGTACTGCAAATCAACCGTGCGCTAGCAAACCCTGCTCCCACCTGCCATCCTCCTCTACTGCATGTCTGTGAGGAATCCCGCAGCCTGCAGCAGTGTGGGTGCCCTCAGGGACACCACACTGGGTCTGAATAGAGCCAGGTTCCAGACCAAATTCTGCATCCCAAAATAAACCATTCAAACTCTGCCCCAGGCTGGTTTGAAAAGCACATACTACTTCTCCCTGTCATCAGCTCTGCCATCACTTCAGGGGACATTTTACCCCTGCTTTCATCACTGCCACCCAGTTTATATCCCTAAGGTAAGCTAGGAGCTGCCCTCTGCACAGAGAGGTCCTGGGCTGGGCACAGGCCCTCAGCACAGAAGCGATGGTAGTGCAGGCAGAACTGGCTGTCTGTGTGTGACCTGGATTGCAGATTACTTCCAAACCCAGCTGCCATTCATCTGAGGTACCCAAACACCACCCTGCTTCCAGAGGAGCCAGGAGAGGTTTTGAAGATGCTGCGAATAGCTGAGAACATCAATACTCCTACAGCTCCTTAGGCACAGGCTCAGTGTGACACAGCTAAGTGGGGAGTAACAACAAAATGAGGACACACTGTCAGGAAAACATCTTTTGCAGCCCTGAGAGCATAATGCACGAGTAGCCAAAATCCGGAGAGACTCTATCTCAAAAGCAGCTGGACCTGGACCCCCAAGGAGAAGCAGGAGCTGTGCTTTGTCCTTGCCGTGTGAGTCACGTGGGGGCACATCCTTCACCACAACAAAACCCAGCAAAGTCCCAGCTAGGTGACTGTGGTGTGGGATTTTCCCTGTCTGTGGGCACGGGGCAATGGCAGCACCTGCACATTGCTGGCAGGAACACGTGTGCTGGCATCAGCACGAGCATCCCATCCCCAAGCCGCATGGCACGTCACACGGTGCCCGAGCATGTGCAAGGCTGTGCACAGCCCGGGCTGCCTCCTCTCCACCGGGAGCCAGCTGCTCATGCATGCATTCCGTGAAGCTGCTGGCCACAGCATCTGCTCTTGATCACTCACAATGCTCTCACTGGGAAAGCCTCACGTAGCTCCTTACTCTTCATGCCAGGCACAAGGTAGGCTCATCAGAGATGCTGCATTGGGCAGCATTACAGAGCTGGGGACCTTTCCAAATGCCCTGGATTTAGTGTAGCGACTGTGCCACCTTGTGCCAGAAACATTTACAAATGCAGTTTAATCTCCCGTCTCTTAGATGTTAAAGCCATGGTGCTCTCACTCTGATTTTTCTCTAATGAGGCCAACCAGGGCTCTGCAACTCCTCCCTGGCATGGCCCTTTACTTTCTCCATGTAAAAGAGGGTCTGTCCAAGGGTATGCCCTCACCCCCTGGCCTACAGGCTCTGTGCTGCAGTTCAACTTAGTCCAGCTCTGATGTCCTCTCTGCCTGTTGCAAATCAGACAATCACACTGACTCCAGCTGATCTAGATGTAAATGAGATACATATGATATAGCAAAATGGCTTTGTAGTCCTAATAATAACAAGGACGTTTTACAACTGGTCCTCTTCAGGGGCCATTCGGATTTTTTTCAAATATTTGTTTCTATTCAGCCAGGTGCAACAAGACCTGTATAGGAAAAATAAATGTGGGACTTCATAAAACCAGCCCAATTCTGACTCTGTATCCTGACACTGCTCATTGTTTAGAAAAGGATGTAGGACTCAAAGAGAGCAGACAGCTGAGAAAAAATTCATTAGGGTGCTCCAAGCTGCCAAGTACATAAGCAGGGGAAAGCAAGGGGCCTGTGATTTTCCTCCTGGACCTGCTGAGATGGAGGTGGGAGACCCATGGATGGGAAGGGACACATGTGGGGAGGAGACCCCAGTGTGGTTCTAGGACTGAAGACTTTGATCCAGGACTGAACACTTGGCTTACACAATGCCCAAGAAGGAATCTGAGCACACTGGGTGTAGTGAGCAGATACCTACATGGAAGCTGTGGCATGATATAGATATTTTATATGATGGAGAAAAGTTGTAAAATAACTAGTGGCTACAAGCTGAGGCCAGACAACTTCTGCCTAGAAGCCGTGCTCACACCTTATCCTGCAGGGCAATTGATTGCTGGGACATACTCCCATGGGATACCGCAAGGTTGGTCACTGCTTCTGCTCAAGAGCAGTTGGACTTTGGTGAAGGTTGGGGGCCTGTGATTGACAAGAGGGAAACCTCATTATCCCTCATTGCCTGTGGGCTGCAGGAGGCAGTCTGACAGCATCAAACTATGGGTTTATGTTTCACAAGTCCATGGATGCTATATGATACTGACATGCTAATGGAACCTGTGTCTATCCTGAACATCCTACGGAGCTGTGTATGGGAGCTTGGACTGGCCAGAGGGCAGCTGCTGTGCTGGTGAGGTAAGAGACAGAAGACGTTGCCACAAGGGAAAGCTGTGCTGTGCACGGGCAGCTGCCAGGTGTCCCATCACTGACAGCAGCACCTAGGAGCAGAAATAAACCTGTGGGCACATATATCTGGCTCTACTCTGCAACAGGCACCCAGAAGGTGGATT
The DNA here is from genome assembly GCA_013397935.1 of Dasyornis broadbenti. NCBI lineage: Eukaryota > Metazoa > Chordata > Aves > Passeriformes > Dasyornithidae > Dasyornis > Dasyornis broadbenti. The sequence goes on along the minus strand of VZRN01003663.1, from coordinate 856,815 downwards.
TTAATTCCCTTTTTGTAAAGTTCTTCTGTTTGAATCTTGGCCCTCCCAGGCCACCCCAAAGCTAGTGAAGCCAGAGGCAAGACTCAGTGAGAAAGAGGTCAAACACAAATAGGACAAGGACGGAGATACATGTAGGCAAGACACCTCAGCAGAGCTTCACGCCCTCTGCATGACAGACTGTGGTTGTCTGTAACACATTAAAGGGGTTTTCAAATGGAAGACATGAAGAACCATTAAAAAAAAAAAAAAACAACCCAAGTTACTTCACACCTTCCCTCTTCTCCTATGGGCTTCTCGCTGTACTTCATAGGGACCCAAGAGCACTAAGGCAATGCCACTGGAGGCAACAACAGAGGGAAGGGCAGGGGGGAGTACAGGAGGAGCTGAAGGGGGCAGCCATGCATTACACCCTTCTCTTGCCTTTTTCATTCCCCAAGGTCCTGGCAAAGAAGCAGGAGCAGGGAGAACAGCAAAGGTGTGCTCAGAACAAAAAACAGATCAAGACAAGAAAACCCAATCAAAATAATACAGCCTCCGAGGCTCAAGCATTGCACAAAAGGAGGATCAGAAGTAAGCTGGGCTCTTAAAGGCGGAGATGACACGGAAACAGGGTGAGAGTAAGAATACAGGAGGGCAAAGAGTAGAAGTCGATCCCTCTACAGGAGGAGGAGAAAAGGAGGAAGGGTAAGGAGGAGAAAGAAGGTTATATTTTCTGGATTTGGGGTTTGGATACTTGATTCTGATTTTTTTCTTTTTTTCATTTTTTTTCATAAAGGATCTCACACCTGATATTCCTCGTTCCATCCATTGCGGTTCACCAAGGGCAATGAAGAAATTCTCCTGCCTTTCGTATTCCTCCTCATCTACTATCTTAACCCTTATGGTCTTCCTGTAGGGACAACAAGAGAGACAACCGTGTACAGCGGGTCGGCTGGCTGGAGGCGAGGCGGCAGCAGCAGCAGCGGCGGTGCGGGCTCCTGGCACACAGCCCCTTCCCGCTGGGGCGGTGTGCGTCGGCCTGCCTGTCGGACACGGCATCCTTGCAGCAGCTCCTTGGGAGCGGGGGTGTTAGGGGCAGAGGGGGCTGGCAAGGGAGTGAGGAGGGAGGGAAAAGTGGGAGGAGGACCTTGCTGATGGTTAGTGGAAGGCGACTTCTGCAGCGCATTTTTTTTCAGTGTCAGATGGTAAAGGAAAGGGTATCGGCTGCCTGAAAAGCACCGAGGACCACCACCCTGAGTTACCCACTGTGCTTAGCTGGAAGACCAATTTCTTCTTACCATTAATAATAAATACAGCAATAATACCCTCACGATTAACAATAAATCTGCAAGGACTCTGGGCTGGGAACCTGAGGAGAAGAGAGAGACACATTCCCCAGTGGGGTGAGGGAGGTCTCTGCCAGTGGCTACAGCTCCACCAGCTGCAAAGGAGGCTGATGGTTCTAACTTCCATTTTTAAAATAGCACATCTTTCTTGCTTCCTCTCCTTGACAGTATCTGCCTAATCCTCCTGACCTGTTCCCCAAATGAGGATGCAGCCTTCCCAGAGGGTGGGCAGCTTTCCTGGGTCCTCACAGGGGACACAATGGGACAATGCCTCTGAGGCTCAAAAGGAACTGCCCTGGGTGTCAGCTCCTCCTTGCCCTCAGCTCCAGCTTCCAGAGCTGCTCTGTGGCAACCAGACCAGGGGTTGCACAGCCTTTGCCAGTCCTTCTCAGAAGCCAGAGTGCTGCTTCTCTTTCAGGCCTCGATTCCTGTCTTTTTCTAACACAGGTGTGATGGGAACAACCCATAGGACTAGGGCTGGGTGACGACCGCCTGAGATACTGGATGTGTTTCTAGCCAGCATCTTCCCACTGACACTACAAAATTTGCTTGGGCCCTTCAGTGGGGATGGCAGAAGGTCCCTCTTAAGTCACCACAGAAATATGGACAAGCAGGACTGCTCTCCAGCCTTCTCTCCCTGCTCCCCTCACCACTTTGCCTCTCAGCAGCCCCAGCATCACTCCCCATGCCACCCCGTGGGTACCATGTGACACGGTGTGCGCGCACAGCGGTGTTTAGGGCAGAGCAGTTGGAGACAGAGAGACATCGGAGGAAGAGGAGGAGAAGAGGAGGAAGGAGATGGAAGAGAGGAGGAGAGAAGAACGTTAATGTTAGTCTGCAGGGCCAGTACTACACCTTTCTGTAAACTCATATCCACCATGCGGGGGCTCATCAGCTCAATGAAGAAATTCTTGGTTTTTTCATACTCCTCATCATCAATTACCTTGATGTGAACTGTTTTGCTGTGGACGGAAAAATAATAAGGGTCATAAAGGGGAGAGGGGAACAGAGAAGCAAAAGTCGAGGAAGGAAGGAGTTAAATGGGTACATTAGAGAGTCAAAGTTTTCTCACCCACTGAACAAACTCAACATGGCTCTGGAGAAAGGCTAAAGCCCCCCTTCTGCAAGTGACACTGGCTGATTTTCTGTTTAACCCAAAGGCAGAATGGCAGGATATAGTGTGCAAAGTGAAGTTAGACAAAAACAAACCCTCAGCAAACTGGCTCAAGGCTCAGCCTGTGTGCAGTGAGGTCTGATGGCCAGCAGAGAAGCAGGCTTCCCTCACCATTACCCCCACGCACACACACATGTACAACAGCAGCCACACAAGCACACACACCCCACTGGCACCATGCTGCTGCCTCAGCTTCATCGGCCTGCTCTGAGAAGCAGCAGTGCAGCAGATCCTATGTCTCTCCTTTGGCAAATTTCTTACCAGTTCTTGGACCATTTTGCAGCAAAAGAAGAGCTCACTATGCTATGGTTTCCTTCACAGCAAATACATGCGGTATGCAAAGGTTACTGTCCCACAACTTTCAAACCCAAAGAGAATGAGAGAAATTAGGCGAAGGCTCTGCCAACCCACTGCCTCCTTAAAACCAGGCTGCACTGACTGTTGCAAGCTCAAAATGACCCCTCCACTCCCCCTCGTTTTCCCAATGGCAGCCAAGCTTCATGCAGTCCCATCCCTCGTTCGTGATTAAAAGAGATTGGTGCTTTGATTCTGAGCTGGCATAACACCCTCTTAAATACAACATTGTCTGCATGTGTAACTCCTCTGAATGGGCATACGCCTGCCATCTTGGGGCTCCTGGACTTCTAGTTGACCCCAACCCCAAGCTGGAACTGCATTTTTAAAACCAGAAGTCAGTTCAACATAAAAAGCATTTCCCTTATCCCAAAACAATTGCCCCGAGAGCCACCAGGCCAGTTGCCCTTCCTGTCAGTGAAAGATCCCCTGCTTTGCACAGCTCTGTATCCACACATGGCCCTGCAGCTACAACCTCCTCTTTCTTCCTGCCCATCCTCAACAGTCAGATCAACCCCAGGTGCATCTTGTGCACAATCAGCCTTGACTGGCAATGGGAAGGAGGAGAAATGCAGGCCTGGCACTCACAGAGTCTGGAAAAATAGACCCAAATTCAAATCTCTATGTACCTCAGCCTGTAGCCTTTCACATTAAATATACCCAATGTCTTTGACCCCACAGCACTTCAGAGAATAAGCAGTCCAGCCCTGCATCCTGGGGATGCTGTGATCCCCACCCTGGGGATGCTGCCATGGCCAGCAGCCTCCGGAAAGTCACTGTTGCAGCACAGAATAGGAGAAGCATCACTGCAGCCTGCATTCCTACTGATACCATTAATTACCACAAAATTATTCAGTCATCCTACAATTTGACCCTCAAGTTATAACTGCTCCTGCACTCTGGCTGTAGAAATCCTATTCCCTGTGCTGATTCTGGTCTTGATCTTGGTCCCAGCCCTTGTCTTTCAAATGATGGCATATGGGTAGGGGTAGAATTTGGACAACCTCTGCATATCCATCAGTGCAGAAAGATGCAATAAAAGCACCTCCAATTCTTCTTCCTAAGCTAAATTAGCTTTATTTTTGCCAGTGCGTGCTCTATCCATACCCTGCACCAATGCAAGCCTCCTTTGCCTTCTCTAGACTCCTTCAACCTCTGCTAATCCAGCCTGTAGGATGTAGGATTTTAAATTGTATATCTCTGGTATAAATGTTGCTGCTCTGCTAAGACTTCATCATGATGATTTTTTGCTGCATTTTTGCTGGAGATGTTGAATTTGGCTTTTGAACCAGATGTTATCTGGGCCCCTGATACTTTGCAAAGCTTGTTCAATTTGCTGAGTTAAACCTACAGCTGATTCATAGCTTTGATCTTTTCCTTGCTCATTACTACAAAACAGAAGGTGGGATTTTCCAAAGCAGCCAGGGCTTCCTGGATGTGGGTTGCTTTTAAAAATCCTATTCATAAGTACCATCGCTTATGGTTTTTTCCATAGTAGGAGCTTCAAAATACTGAGTATTGCTTGTCTGCAAAAATTTGGAAAAAACAGCACAGACCCTGTTTCCTGGGGGCCAGCTTAGGTATTGCAACAAAGCTATTCTAAGGCTTTATGCAGTTAATATTATGCATGCAGACCATTTGAGTTTGCTTTCATACACCCATCCCTCCTCCCTTCCAGGAACACAAACCTTCTGGGATCCTAGACCAATTCAGCTCTGCTGCAAACTGGACCATTACCACACACTCAAGCATCAGGTGGCTTTTCCAAAAAGAAAGTCCGAATTTGGTGACCAATCCAGTAAATTCCTGGTGTCCTCCTTTGCTACAAGCCTTTAAGGAGAAAATGACCTTTTATCCAGCTCGGAAACAACAGGTGAAGGACAGATCAAAGAGACCAAAGCCACAGGTGCCCTGCATGCACATAGGCAGAGCCTTGCACCACCTCTCCCCACCTGACTGAATCCCAAAGGAGATGGTGCCCAACCTCCCCAGCTTTGCTGAGAGGTGGTGAGTGCTCAGCAGGCCCTCCATCCCGTTAAAGCCTTGGGGACACAGCAGGAGCCCGGAGGTGTGGCCTGGGGACCCAGGTGGGGTGGGATGGGTGTGATGGGGGCCAAACTGCAGCCACTGCCAGGTCTTGCTCCAGAGCCAGTGTGTTGCCAGACCTCGCTGTGCAAGGAGGAAAGGAGCAGGGCACAAACCGGCAAGGACTGTGCAGTGGCACAGGGAGCCGGGTGAGGGCTCACAGACCCAGTGCCATATAATGAGGAGCGGTTAACCTTTCACTGGGATTTTGTGGCAGAGGGAAGAGCAGCATCCCTGCTCCCAGGCTGCTCTGCAGCCTGCGCAGATGGGGGCACAGGGCTGGGTTTGCTCCCTTGAGGGGAAGTGCCCTTCTCTCAGCTGGCTGCTCCCGTGACTGTCACCACAGAAAGGTCAGTGCTGACGGAGGGGGGGTTGAGGTGGCCCATCAGGCCAGCCCTCCCAGTCTGCTGTGGCTGGTGAGGGCTGCCCTTTCCCGGGCTCTGCAGCTTCCCTACCACTGCGAGCATTTCACTCCTCTCCAGGGCTATGAAAGCAACCATAAATACAGCTGCGTCCTGAGCTGTCATAAATTGTCTGGAGGCCAAAACACAGATTGCTCCCACACAATCTCATCTCTCACCTGCAGCCACACTGAGAGCTGCCTCCTCGGAAGGCATGAAGAGAGGAGGAGATGGATGGAGAGAAGGGCTGGAGTGTAACACTGCCCCAGGAAGACATCACGTTAATGTGAGAGATGTGACAGAATGACACCGAGAGGCAGAGAGCGTTGGAAGCGGGAGGCTTGGGAACATTTTGCTGCGAGAACATCATGACAGCTTCTTGAAATTAATGGAGGCAGAGGCGGGCACGAGAGGAGCTGGCAGTGCAGTAGCCCTGATGGGCACACTCACCACGATGGAAAGCAAAGAAGCTGAAGCCTACCTTGCTCACCTGGGCAGCTTCCATTCCCTAGCCTCTGGCTACTTCACATGGGGAAAGGAGGACATTTTCCAGCCTTCCCCATCCTCTCTGACAGCCTGACTGGGGCCAAGACATACCTCAGACAGCTCCAAAACAGAGATCAACAGAGACCATCCAAAAGCCTCTCCTGGCAGCAAGGAGCCACTCTGCAAAACACAAAGCCCCACTGCCAGCACCAAGCCACAGCACAGTCCAATCTCAACACCAGCATGAGTACAGTGATGGGAAGGGCTCTTTAATTCAGGCCTTGGTGGAGTTTTCAGCAGACTGAGCAATGTTTTCAGTTTGGCCTGTGACACAGCAGGGCAAGCCAAAAGCCAGCTCTCCCAGGGAACACCTGGCCATACAGAAGTCAGGATAGCTGTTCGCTTGCTTCTTTTTCTCTGAGGTCATTGCAAGCTGCCACTAATAGCCCTCAGATGAATGCAGTCCAGACTCTCAACATACATTTAGAAACAACCACTGGTTTTAGAAGTTAGGGATGGAAAAGCTCCTCTGGGGAGCAACATTAAGAATGAGATTTCCCTGAGTAAGCAATAGAAGATGAAATGAATAGACATCGATCTTCTCCTAAAGGACTTTGTGCACATGATGTTGCCAAATTCCCCATCTGAGAAGTACAGAGGATAATCTATAAAATCATTTTATTTGACAACACATCCACTTCCAACACACAAGGCAACAACTGGATGGTTATCTGATTAATGTGGTAGAAAATACTGAGTATCTCTTTGTTTGGACACTCTCATTTGCAGGAATTATTGCTGAGAAGGTTAAGAGGATGTTTCTGTGTGTCTGTGTGACTTTGGAATGTGAAATAAGGCTCAGCTCTAAAAACAGTGCAAGTCAGATGTCACATAGTGTATACCACTGAAACAGGCAAGGCTATGCAAGGACACAATTTAGAGTCCCTGGTGGGATGATGTTAGCCAGGACGAAAAGCAGGCAGGACAGCAAGGTAAATATCCCTGGGGCAGTGAGATGTACTAGGAGCTGTTCAGTAACCCATTAATGTGAATCATTAGTGCATACACCTTGGGTCAAGCCACTGTGTTCTTGACACATCTTGATATACCCAAATCTTCATCTGATCTGCTGTGGGTTCCTGCAGCATGAAGTTCAAAACATATGGTACCAGTCTGACTCTTCCCCAGAGCTCTGCAGTGGGTTGGGGTTTCAATATGAAGGTACAGATAGGGCCTACCTGTTCTGCTAGAAGATGTCATAGAGAAGTCATACAATCATAGAATACTGTGAGTTGGAAGGGATGCACCAGACTCATCGAGTCCAACTCTTGGCCCTGCACAGGGCACCCCAAGAGTCATACTCTGTGCCTGAGAGCATTGACCAAATGCTTCTTGGACTCTCTCAGGCTGGTGCTGTGACCACTTCTCTGGAGAGACGGTTCAAGTGCCCAGCCACCCTCTGGGTGAAAAATTTTTTCCTGATATCCAACCTAAACTTCTCCTGACTCAGCTTCAGGTTTTTTCCTTGAGTCCTGTCACTGGTCACCAGAGAGGAGAGATCAATACCTGCTCTGACACTTCCCCTCATGAGGATGCTTAAGACCACAATGATGTCTCCTCTCAGTCTCCTCTTCCAGGCTGAACAGACCAAGTGACCTCAGCCACTCCTCACATGGCTTCCCCTCCAGACCCTTCACCATCCTTGTGGCCCTCCTTTGAAAACTCTCTAAGAGCTTAATGCTTTTTTATATTGTGATGCCCAAAACTGCACACAGGACTCAAGGTGAGGCCACATCGGTGCAAAGCACAGTGGGACAATCGCTTGTTTTGACCAGCTGGCAATGCTGTGTGCTTGAGGCAAACCAAAAGGGACTAAATAAGGTTATGAAGAGTGGGGATCTGTCTTTGCTGTGTTCACTGGGAGGTGGGTATTTAACACAGCAGTGTTGGGAGGAGTGCTCACAGGAAAAGTGAAGAAGCCAGCAAAGGAAGCCTGATTTGATGCACATGGTGATATGAAGTTGTGCATCAATAAGCCAGAGTAACAAACTGAGCAATTTTGAAGCAAAGAATTATGCTGTCACATAGCACATACAAAGACAGGAAGTGTTTGAAGGGCAGAATCATTAGATCCAAAAGCAGATTCACTAAACTCACCAAGGAGATGCTAAGTGATCTTCATTCCAGGACAAAATCATGGTAATTTAAGAACCTATCCAGATTATGACCAAGACAGGAAGGTTGCACATTGGTCTTAAGCTCATGTTTATGAAAGAAGATTTTTTGATTCCCGTGGGGATTATGGAGGAGGGGAACAGGTTTTCAAGCATTCAGGCAATGGTCACAGTTTGCTCTAGCAGAAAGGTCAGAACTGAAGGTGCCTCTAAGGTCAGATTAGGAATTGGTACCAATTAACTAAGCAGATGTCAACAGGATAGATGAACTGTCAGAACACAGTTTCGAGCAGATCATTGCACATTGCTGATGTTTGAGTTGCAGAAGTGGTGCTGGTGCAGAAGCTGGAGACAAGCCATGGTGGGCCAGTTTCCAAGAACTGGCGGTGTTGTTCATGAGGACCTTGGAAGAGCAGCTGTGCAAGAGTTATCCTACTTTGTGTAGCAAGCACATGGGGGACAGCCCGAACAGCTTCACTACCAGTTGGCTATAAAGTAACATAGACAGAAGCTATTGAGTTTTTCATCTTTTGTTGCCAAGTTGGTCTATGGGATAACCAGATGGTAACGAGTTATCTTCTAATTAAAAGCAGCTGATAACTTATTATCAGATAACTATCATCTTATCATTAAAATAAGGTTCTGTGCAGTGCATATGACCTATGTATTTCTCCTGTTAAGCCTGAAGCCATACAAAAAAGTCAGCTGATACTTCCATACTTCAGTTTCTATACACATGCACTGCCCGTGATCCTTACTTCTCACAGAGACTTGATGGCGGACAGTCCCTACTTGCTTTGAACTCCTAATGTGAACGACGCTACAGTGATGCAGCCAGAAAGAAGACGAGGGAAGAGAGCAGAGAGAGCTTGAAGTGGTGGTGGAAGCATCACTTATTCATATGAGTATCAACTTACTCTGCTTCATCAGATGTGGTTCCCATTTGAAGGAGCTGTGCACACAAACAACTATCACCCTGCCTCTGGGTAGAGCCATTCCCACCAAGCCACTGCTGACAAGTAGGCGTTTACCCAACTGCTTTCTAAAAGCCACGTTATAAAGATGGTTTTCTGGATGATCTTTCCCCATATTTCAACTCTTTACCCCTATAAAGTCCTTTGCAATGTCTGCCCAGGCCGACAAAGGAATGAGGGGGAAGAAGCCTTTGGCACTGCCCCCTGGAGTGGTTCCCTGTGTCCCTGCTGTTCCTCCCACGCAGGCAGGGTCTGGGACTGGCCCAGGAGACCCAGAGCACTTTTGCAAGCCTCTATCCCTGCCACACATACAGCACACAAGGGACCTCTGCCCCACTCCTGCAAGAGCCAGGGCCAGAAACATCTAGCTCTGCTACAGCATGTCACAGGCAGGGGGGAAGAGGTTCACTCGAGAAGACACCAAGCAAGAAGTGGCTGAACCCTGAGGTGGAGACAAGGACCCCTGTCCAAAACTCTGAGTGACCCTTCATGCCCACCTCCCCAGGACTGTGCGGGACACTGTGCAGGACCACCGGGCCCTCAGGGGATTCTGCCTGGCACACTGTTAGCACTGTAGTTTGTTCACATCACACCAGATCTCCTAAGGCATAAAGGAGGAAATATTGACATAGAAAGGCATCTTCCCTTTGTGTATTCCTCATGTAATCTTGGCTAATTAGTAAATTGGCTCATGCTTCAATTAGAACTATTGAAAATGCTTTAGTAGCTGGCACATGATAATTAAAGGGACATTGCCAAGACTAAGAGCTGTATTTTTAGTCTTTACTTTTGTAAGAAAACTTTAAAGTGTTACCAGTAAAAGATTTATAGTGATAGCTTGTAAAAACATGAATCCAAATTTAAAAAAAAAAAAATTGCCTAACTGTTACAGTTCCTCCATCCCAGATGACAACACTAAACGTGTTTCTTTGTCTTTCTGGTCATCTTCATTTTTCAATTTGTGCCTGTTTCTTGCACAGCAGCCCAGCCCTCACTTCCCACTGGCACCCAACACTGCCAAGAGACATGAAATGCTGCCAACTTCCCATGACAGTGTTTCACACCTACTTGGTACCAGTGCAAATAACTGTACCAGCACTGAGAAATCAGAGCTGCTAAGTTGCAAGTGAGCCCATTAAGCACTTCCATGCCATGCAAAAAATCCCTAAGTAACTAGTATGTTATTCAGGGTTACTCAAGAGATGTGGTATGTCCATGTGTCAGCCGTGGAAATCAGCACTGGAGCTAGTGAATGGCAAATGTCTCACACTCAGCTTGGAAGCTCTGGAGAGCTGGAAAGGGCATGGTAGGGAAGCACCAAAACATGCTCTGTGAGCTTCCATAACGCAGTCTGCCCTGCCCGACAAGATTTCCAAAGCACTCTATATTTTGCTTTGTTCAAATATGATAAAATGTTCTAACACACAGGGTTCTTCATGGAAAGATGCCACAGTTTGTTTTTAAAAATTTCTGCAAGAAAGGGAAAATCACAGTTTGTTAAATCCTGCTTCTCACAGCTGAGTCCATGTTGCTGATCAGCTGAGCTATTTGAGTTGTACAAGTATAATATCCCAGCTCCACAGGTTTTCTTTTCCTTATTCAGTTTGATAAAGCTGCTTGGGTTCGAATATTGCAGCTGTGTGTACAGACACATGCAGACCCTTGTCTGGCCTGCTCCAAGTCAGCTTCTTCTTGCTGACCCTACAAGACTTGATGATTCAGAGCCAGGGGAGAGCAGACAAAATTTCAACAGCCTGTGGAGCTGTTTGTTGAGGTCTGTACACTAAGTACACGTCTTGTACATGCAATAATTCAATTTGGCAGCCCATGAAACCAGACAGTTGAGGTGGCTATCAGCCTGGTGTAGGTGCAAAGCAGTGCCAGGGCCCTGGGCATAGACATTTCTCTCCTCCCTACCTTGGGCAGGTTCCCAGGGGAACAGCTTCACTGAAGATTCTGTGCCCTTTTTCTCTTAGAAAGGAGTTTTAGAAGGAGCAAAACTTCAGCCACAACAACACTGTGGAAAGGGGGGGGAGGGAGAGAGAGAGGAAAGAAGAGAAGAAAGTAGGAAGGCAGGCAGGAAGGAAGGAATTTATTCCTTCCTAAAGATCTTTGAATTTCACTGCTTTCATCTGAGTCTAATGCACCACAATAAATGCCTATAATATCAAAATCCATCCTGGGTATCAATTACCAAAAAAAAGTACTGGAGATCTTCTGTTTGCTCTAGAGAATGGCTCCAAAGCTTGACAGAGTGCAGGACTGGGAGTGCCCTGGACAGGAAGGGGTAGGCTGGACTACCTCAAAGCCTGTTGAAATGTCCTGAGCAAACACAAATCTGGGATTCATCTGGAAGTGTCCCCCTGTCCCACCACAGTGCTCCTGAATCCCACCTGCAAGGCAGACACTCATCATTGGCTGGTACTGGCAGATCAGTGCTTCAAGCTGTCGTCCCTGGTTTTAGATTTTTTGCTGAAGGCATGTAGATTTGGAAGCTATATTTAGATGTCTTCTCTATTCTTCAGCAACAGGGTTGCCATGGAGATGCTGGTGAGGACGAGAAGGTGGTGATGGAGCGGGAGAGGAAGTTGAGGAATGAGAAATACCAGATTCAAAACAACCCTCACCAGCCTGGGAAGGCTTTAAATTCCTCCTAGGGCAAAAACTGCTGGAGCTGAAATGAGCCCCTGGCATTGCCTGATGGCATGACCATGCCATACATTGCTCAGTGCTTTGTCATGGCAGGTTTGAAGAGATACAAGGGGCTGGCCTTCAAGCACTGCTCCTTTGGGAGAGTGTGGCCCCATTGACCTGAGCTTGCTGCCTCAGGGCACGTGCTGAGCACCAAATCCTGCTCAGTTCATCACACATCTGAGTGCTGATAGCCACCTGCACCATCAGGTCATCCCTCCCCAGCATCCAGAGGACAACCACCCATGTCCTCCTCTCTGGACACAGCTCTGAAGGGCTGCATGTGATTCACTAGCTCAGCTGAACTCAACACAGCTTCTTCAAAATTCAGTTCTCTGAAATCCCATTGAATTTGCAAAAAACTTTTTGATGTGGGGTGCCCAAAGCCAAACCTGCAGTGTTGCATGGCATCCCAGCAGAGACATACGAGCCGCTGCTGCCTGGGTGCTAAAAACAGAACTCTGGGAACTCCATGCATGTCTTACTGCTGCCGCGCAGCTTCATGAGTTCATACTGACTCCATACTTGGTAGGCTCCTGCCATAGCTGGGGTGGCTTTGTCTCTGCTGCCAACAGTAGATGCAGACAGGGAGCTGTAGCTGAGGACAGAGCTGCCCGAGGCTCCCCAGAAGCATGGGCAGGGGCATGCTGATACACTGGGGACAAACAACAGGAAGGAATGCTGACGGCCATGGAGACCTCAGCTTGCTGATCCTACTGCCACAGGAGCCAGACTATGGCGGGAATGAAGGTGGACTACAGGTAGGGATTACAGGTCCTTGATCTCCCCCATGCCAGGCACATCCACATCCCCTGGGCTGCCACCAGCTGTAGGCACAGACAGATGTGCAAATTCACACCTACTACCTACAGCTTTGCTCTTCCCAGCAGAGACAACACAGGCGAGACCAAGGGCTCCTCCTAACATGGCTGTTCAAGACTCACAGTCCTACAATTACTGCACTGCTGATGTCCAGGTGTTAGAAAGATAAATTACTTGTTGATGGAATTGCCTTGTTAAAGTTTAGGGCTTGACATGCTTCAATGATCTCAGACCTAGGGGGAGGTTAACAAAGCCTGGGGGGAAGCATGTGCTACTGATAGTGGACACAAAGAATGCAGGATTTACAAGCCACAATGACATTTGGCAGAAATCCCAAGATAAGGAAGAAACTAATAAAACCAACTAAGCAACTGTGCTGAAATCGGCTCTGACTGGGCAAAAGGTAATTTTGACAAGGGGAGATTGTGACCACCAACTCGTGGAGTACCAACTCAGGAAACTAATGGACTCAAAAGAAGAGAAAGACTGAGCATGTGGACTAATCAGCATGAGAAGCGATGAAAAGCAGACAGAGTGGAGGACTGAAATAATTTAACCAATAGACGATAGAATACTAATTAACAAGAGCACTATGTAACTTGTAGCCAATGAACATTAATGCCTTTGTTCGCTAAAAAGTATAAATAGTGAAAAGTTTTGATAGTCCTTTTGCTAGCTTTGTAAATTTGTCACCCAGCACCCCTTTCTGCACAGAACTGTAAATCAGTCAAATACCTTGACTCTGTGTGTGGATCAGCCTCTTGCATGCTGCGTGAAAGAACTTGTTTTGGGACAACACTGGCAATGACATTTGGTTTTTCAAGAAAGGTCAGGATAGACCCCCCAATTCCCAGCACAGAAGCTGGCATATGTCAACACCCCAATCTTTTCTGGCTCCTGCATGTGACAGCAGCCGCAGATTTCAGTGCTCAAAGCACATCAAAAAGGGTGGAGAGTGAAGCCAACTTTCCCATCACAAACGCCTCCAGATACCAGCCTTTCTGTTCCCTCCCTCACCCTGCTCTGCCCACACACCCACGCAGACGGTGCTTTCAGCTCTGCAGGACGACACTGAGCCCAGCCACTGGAGCTGCACTACATCCAAAGCAGCAAGGCAGCAATCTGTAGAAAATTAATGAGCTGCAAACAACGCTCTGCAGCTGCCAGCCTGAAACAAGCCCGCTCTGCACACCACAGATACAATTATTACATATGAACAAAAGGAGCTGGAGCCGGAGCCGGGGTGCTTTGGCTCTGGTCACAGGCTTCTTGTGACCAAGATAAGGGGCAGCACAATGAATTGCCACAGCAATATCAAAGTTGCATATCCAACCATTTATACAGAGCCAAGATACTGCATCTTTATCCAAGGCCCTGTGCGTTTGATCGGACTCACACTTCTCTTCTGTAGCGCCGAAAAGAGGGCAAATGATACTCAGTTACACTGGTTCCTTTTGCTCTTTGGGACTGTTTTATTTCTGTTTCTTACAGAATAAAAACACACTGGGAAAACCAAACAGGGCCATTTTCTGAATTTCCAGGAGATCATGCCTTGGGAGAAGCTACAGATTCCCAGGAGGCCAGCCCTGCTGGGCTTTTACTTTCAGAATCCAGAGCTTTGCACCATTAAAAAAACACCTCATTCATAAACTGAACAAAAATCATGCCATCAGCCAGCTTTGCAGTGAACCAAAGTGCTTCAGAAGGGTTAAATCTAGGAGCAGTGCAACCCTCAAGCCTCGATTAATGGCCCAGCTTCAGCTCACAGAGAGATGGGCTGCTGCACTGCCTCCCTGCCTTGCCACAGCCTGGCCCCTCATAGACAGCCTGGCTCAGCCAGACAGGAGAGTGCTGCGCACTGGCATGACCCCATCCAACAGAACAAACACACCATGGCATGCACAGCACTCAGAGACAGGTCTGCTGTAGAATCACAGAATGGCCTGGGTTAGAAGGGACCTTAAGGATTATCTAGTTCCAACCTTCCTGCTATGGATAGGGATACCTTTCACTAGACCAGGCTGCTCAGAGCAACCTGGCCTTGAACACCTCCAGGGATGGGGCACCCACAGCTTCTCTGGACAACCTGTTCCAGTGCCTCATCACCCTCCCAGCAAAGAACTTCTTCCAAATATCTAATCTAAACTTACTCTCTTTCAGTTTGAATCCATTTGCCCTTATCCTGTCACTCCTTGCTCTTGTAAAAAGTCCCTCTCATCTTTCTTGTCGGATCCCTTCAGGTACTGGTACTGGAAGGCCACCATTAGATCACCCCAAGCCTTCTGTTTTCCAGGATGAACAATCCCAATTCTCTCAGCCTTTCCTCACAGGAGAGGTGCCCTATTCCTCTGATATCTTGCTGGCCTCCTATGGACTCACTCCAACAGGTCCATGTCCTTCCTATGCTGGATGCAGCACTGCAGGTGGGGTCTCACCAGAGCAGAGCAGAAGGGCAGAATCCCCTCCCTCTCCCTGCTGCCCATGCTGCTTTGGATGCAGCCCAGGACACCATTGGCTCTCTGGGCTGGGAGTGCTCACGGCTGGGTCATGTCCAGCCTCTCAGCCACCAGCACCTCCAAGTCCTTCTCCCCAGGGCTGCTCTTGATCTGTTCTTGGCTAAGATACTGACTGACCCACATGAGAGACAGCCTAAACTTCTCTGGGGTCCCTGGCAGACAGGCAAAAATCTCCACCTGTCTTGTCTACCTTGGGGCAAGAATTAACACCAAGGCCCTTCACCCATCCTAAAAACTTACCCTACCCTCATTCCAACATGGTCCTCAGCTCTTGTTCCCATTGTTGCTGTCTAAGTCCTCTCACTACAAACACCCTCAGCACCTCAGACTTAATAAATGATGCTCTGTCTTCTCCATTCCAAGTTTTGATAACACCACTGAACTGTGTGACTTGACTGGTTCTGTCAAAGCCCACCCACAATCCTGATGCCCTCTGGCATATATCCAACACTCACTGTTGGGTTTGTAGACTGGTCTCATATACTCCCTTCCGTCTGCAGTTGGAACTGCAACTAATAAGAAAAAACAATCATTCTCAGCCCTGGTCTGATACCCAAGCTTGGTGGCAGGTGCAGCACCCTTCACCCAAGCATCAGTAAACATGTCCTCAGGGTTTAGCAACATGACACAACTGCTCTGAAGGCTAAAACCTCATAAAGAACTCTATGATTAATCCCTTGTGGTGTCAGAGGAAGGGCTGTTGTTTAATGGGCTCCCTCTTTGCCCTCCTAGCCCTCTCACTTTAAAAATGTAATGCTATGACTCAGTTAGGAGTTTTACCCATTATGGGACCCAGAAAACGTTCTAGGACTTGAAATCCCAAGATAAAGGGCTTCTGAAGAAAAAGGAAAAGGTGCACCTGAGTTTTTTGGAGCTGATTTTGACTTTTTTCTGAAAGAGGTCCCAGCCCTGCTCTCTGCCCAGCCAGAACATAATTGGGTTGCAATGCCATTGGTGCCTGAGCATAGCTTCCTCCCTGCTCCAGCCTCTGCTTTCTTCCAGCTCGCTTCACATGTGCCCTGTAGTGAGTGTCAGAGCTCTTATAAGGAAACTGCTATACGCCAGGGAGACTGTCAGGAGCAGGAGCCTTCTGCTCTGTCTGTCTGTTTACCAGGGTGTCTGTCTGTGTTTATCAGTGGCTTATTCTATTTTTCAGATGCTGTACCTTGCTCCTTGCCATCATGTTGCCCCACGCTTCCTTTGCCACCCTATAAAGGCAGTGGATTAAAATATATGCTGAGAAATAAACCCTAGATGTTAAAAGTCCTTCAAACTGATGCCAATCAGCTACAAACCAGACCTGAATGTGCACCTCATTCATCTGAGGTTCTCCCCTGGCTTCTCACCTGTGGGTACACTGCACTTATCTTTGCCCTCCAGAGGCAGAGCTGAAGCAGAAAGGATATCAAAGACTTGCTTGGCTTCATAGGCAGCAATCAGCTGGAGCAGACAGAATGAAACACACAAGTGAGAGCCCCCCCGCTGGCTCCTCAGGCACTTGCCCGGCCTCCCTGCCACTGGGGAACACCCCTCGCATCCAGAGCTGCTGCTGGAGTGGCGCTGGCTCCCGGCTGCAGCACAGCAGCTATTCTGACCATCTGCAGAACCCTTGCTGCAAGGCCCCAGCGAGGAGTGCCCTGGCCCCTCCAGGTACCTACGTGTGCCCTCCTGGGTTGGTGGGTGCTGCCAGGCAGGAGCTCACCAGGCGTGGTCTTTGAAACCCGAGTCAGGCTCTGAGCAAGCACCAGAGGGAACCATTTACAGCTTTCTGAAGTAGTCTGAAAAGCCCACTTTCCTTTCACTTGAGCTGTGAAAGACTCACAATCATGACACTGAATCAGGAGAAATGAGGCTGCCTGGGCAAAACATCACTTGACCTAATCTCACAGCAAGACTGAAGGTGAGTTGCATGTCCTACAACTGTAAAGGAGTCCCTGTGAACCCCTGCAGACCTTTTTCAGGTCCTAATGTTGAGAAGGGTCTGTGGAGCCAGCCTTGAAGCTGGAAATAACTGCCCATGAAGGACTTAGAGATGGTCCACAGCCAGAGATAGCCTGCAGCAGCAAAAGCTGGCTCTGTCAGGCACACTTGCCTACAACAACCAGGTCACACACATCCCACTTCCAGCAAATTAGAAATAATGCTGGGTTTGGTGGTTTGGTTTCTTTGAGGTTGTTGTTGTTTTCTTTTTTGCTTTTGTTATTAAACATCTATTTACTAGTTGATGCCTCCTGCAGAGACAGGTGTTTGGAGATCTGTGACTGAAAAAAGGACAAAAAAGGCTATTAATGATATTGCCATCTCTTTAAAAAGCAATGATAGTAACAGTCCCTACTAGCCCTTGGAGCTTCACATATGACTCCGCTCTGACCGAGTGTGACTGTACAAGATAGCAGCATTGGGATCTGTTTAATTTTAGCCCAACTGCTCCAGATCAAATTTTCACAGCCTCCAACAAATGACATGGCTTTTATTAGAGGCAAGAGTTATTAGTTTACAGTCAAGCTGGACTCTTTCCTTTTCATGCCTCAGCACAAATAACAGTTTTGCAGGCTAAACAAAGCTCTCCTGGCCATCTGTGAGACCCATGGAAGACTGAAAGATTGCCCAGGTGCAATTCAGGATAAAAATCTGATTTTTGGAACATTTAGCACTGCTGTGATTCAGTGCTGAGAGGCAGAGAGAGGGCCCAGCCCCCATGTCTCGAGCCAAGAAATCCTGATGGTGCAGAGATGCTAAAACCTCTTTTTTTGTCTTCTACTTCTAGCAACACAGATTTGAAATGATGAGGAATGAACATGTGAGGCAGTTTGGGGGTTTTGATTTTGATTTTTTTTTTTTTTTTTTTTTTTTTTTTTTCTTGGTTTTTTTTTTTTTTTTTTGTATAGTGGATTTTTTTGTTTTGGTTTTCTGGTCTGTGTCTGTGTGTTGCTTTTACAGTAAGTGCAGATTTCAGATCATTCCGTGTCATGTATTCATCAAACAGGGAGATGGGCTCAATTGCAGTCCTTCCAAAAATGGATTTAGGCAACATTGCACCCAAGACTGGATTCCCCCTGAGCATCTCTGAGAAATGGAGCATCTAGCTCCATTTTCTTCTTTTGGGGGCTATGCACTTTGATGTTGCATTGTTTTCCCCAAAATGTCCGTGGCTTGGAGTGCAGTGCTGTTCTTCAACTGTGCTCTGATGAGTTTCTTCCTACCCCTCCAGGTGTTAAGGTTTTGCTCAAGTCAAGAGAGATTTATTATCTTTTAGTCTAATCTAAAGAGACCCTCATTCTTTGGAGCCCCTGGCAGAATTATGCCAGCACCCTAAAGCTTGCTTGGCCATTAAGCCCAGCTCCTCGTGCTGCATCTTCCCCGTGCTCACCTCTAGCAATGCTGGGGGCTGCCAAGGGCTGCCTGGCCGGAGAGAGCTTTCCTGAGCAGGACATGTCTTTTGGCTGGTGGTGGCTCCTGGCAGACTTCCTTCAAGGCAAGATACAAGGCACATCCCGGTCCCATCCCGCCCCCCCCTTATGCAACCACCGCCGGCTAAAAATACAGCCGCAGCCCCTGCAGCCCTGGCCAGGCGAGATGCAGATTTAATGAGGCTTCCATGGCAACGGGCTTCACTTCAGCAGGGAGCGGGATGCAGGGGACAGGGATGCTTGGGGGGAGAGGTGCTCCTTAGCTGGAGGAGAGCTGCACAGTTAAAATCTTGTAGTGGTGGGGTTTGAGGGTGTTTTCCTTGTTGATATTAATAAAACTGTGGAGTGTTTGGTTCCGCTAACTGCAGTCAAAGAGGCAAGCTGAGTAGTATTTTTAACAGACAAACCTGGACCTATTTCTTCCAAGAGAATAAATATTTACTAGTCAGCCTTAATTAAACTCAATCACCCACAGGCAGAAATGTTAAAACAGGGATAAATCACGGAGGCTGTTTCAGTCCACCAATACTGTAAACAACTTTTTCAGTAAAAAATGGGTTTCTCACAGAGTTGACAAAAGGCAGTGGTAGAATTGGACGGTACAGATAGGAGACTTGGGGACAGCTAAGATCACAGAGGAAGTGGTAGAAAGAGTGGGGGTTGAAACACAGTAAAAAAACAACACTGTTGATGACAAATCTGGGATTAAAAAATGTTGCAAGCATGGCTTTTCAAAGAAGAACAAAACTGGGATTATTGCCTCCTGTCCTCCATACTGGTCCTCCTATGCTGTGTGCAAGAGTAAGGACACATGCCAGCCAAAACCCCACTTTGGTGTACACTGCTCTAAGTACTAGGTCAGCAGCTCCTGTCCTGTGTCTCACAGGTGTTTATGGATCCATGGACTATTTCTGTGAAATGAGGAAAATACCTTGGACAAGATAGCCTATTACTAATCAGATTAAATTTGCTATTCAGAAGGTGACACCTTTGCTGGAGTATCACAGACCAAAGTCTCTGTTTCCATTATAAAGATACAGTATTTTTCCAAAATGCAGGGGTTTTTTTCCCAGAAATTTCTTCTTATTTCCTTCACACAATGATATTCTTCTTTGTCCTGGAACACTACTTCCTACCTAAGGACTAATAAGAATAAAAACAATTCAAAAAATAAAGGTAAATAGTAACAATTTCACTTCAGTCATGAGAAACTGAGGCATGATAAAATATCATGGGAAAAAGGAATGCCCAAATTCTGCTCAAATCTACATATTTGGCACTGGGAACTTATAAATCAAGGTCCTCGGAAGTGCTGTTTATTGAAAATTCTGGCAAAATCAGGTGCCTCTAAACAAAGACATCCCTAAAATCAAGCAACCCAGCCAGGCACCCAAACATGGTTTGAACCCTGTATAGCTGAATGTTAAAATCGAAAATCACTGTTTTCTACTTCTTTCTGCTCAGGTCCTTGTATTCAGGGATCCTTCAACACAAAGCAATCTGCCCAGTACTCTTCTCTCTAGAACAAGCCATTCCTGTTGATGCGAAAAGTCATCACTTAGAGGCACCGAACCCTTATATAAGCTGATTTTGTATACATTAGCACCCATCTGTTATGTCTCTCCTGCTAAACCAAGTTCGTGTCCTGCTATAAGCCTACTGAAACACAACAAGAGGCATTTCACAAACTGTAATAGAAAATCATCTCTCTGCCCCATGGAAAGGGCCTGCTGTTAGGATGAAACATGGCCCGTGTTAAACTACACACAGCACTAAAACTGTTGCCACAAATTAAGATGTCAACAGCACCACGAAAATTTAAGGGACCCATGCAGAAAACTGTCCACAGCTGTGTGCTAAGGCAGAGAGATCTCCAGCACTGCAGCAGCCCCAGTCCTGCCCATCTGTGGTCACCAAGCTGGAATGAAAATACTGTCTGTTCAGGTATCCTCCTTCCTTTCTTCCGGCTCCTCATGACACAGGGCTGCTAGGCTGTCACCTCACCATCAGTCTCCCCCCGAGCTACACACAGAGGGCTTAGCAAATTCTCACCTCCTCCGTGGCACCATGGCTTATGCCAGTTCAGTACAGCTGGTCGCTGGAGCTCACTCTAGTCTCTGTGCCATCTCCTCTTTGCAGAGGTGATGGATGCACAGGTTAGACCATACAAACCTGCTCTCAGGATATTGGAGTATGAACCTCAATGGTCACATGCCAAGATTCTTCTCCTTTCCCTTAAGAGCTCTATTAAAAATAACTTTTGACATGAAATAGGCCTGGACAGTCATTTTGCATTGTACAGTGATGCAGTTAAAAACCCAATCTCATTACCCCACTGAGTTCTGAAATAAATGAGCAGACATCAAAGCCCTTCTCTGGGTTGACAGATGACAGTGCAAAGGAGGAGCTAGTGCAGCATCTTGATCAAAGGAGGCGCCTGTGATGCAGGAGCACACCACTGGGGGGAATGAGGAAGTCAGCCATGTCTACACCTTTACTTACACAAAGGCCAAGTTTCATTTAAAATTACAGCATGATCCACTATCACTTCCCATAATGTGGAGTTAAATTATGAATGGCACATAGGGAGAACAGACACCTCTTCCATCTCAAGATCCTTAGCTTAACCTAGATTTCCTAATCAATGGAACCACAGTACTGGGGATGACACCATGCAGTCCTTGCTCTGCCTCTGACAGTGTCCTCTGTTGTGACTCTAAGAAAGTCACTTTTTTCCCCACTTGTAAAATGGGAGTAAGCGCTCCTTTGCTTCTGAAGCATTTCATAAGCATGAGTGTATTAATATTTCAAAACACTTCAATATTATGGGTGAGAGAACACTTGAAATGCATAAATAAATAGAAGCAAAGTTTTTAAGGAGAGGTAATATGCTTTACTAGCTTAACTAATATTGCTCTATGAGCTTCTTAACACACGGGATTTGTGCCTGTTTGTACTCAGTTCCAAAACTGGGATTTCTGTTTAAGCCTATATAAAAAGGTTGGTATTGCCTTAAATTGTCTTTTCCATGGAACTCATACCAATCAGCTGGGCTCAGGTTTCCTCTCCCTAGAGACTTATATCCTTAGGCCATCACAGTTTGCAACAACATAAATAGCTAATTAACTTCTTACTTAAAAGTAAGAAAGCAATAAGAAGACATCTTCAATTTCTTCTGGAAACAATTGAGCTCTCCACCACAGCACCACAGCTCTGGCTTCACACAACCTAAGATGAAACCTACAATATTTGCTGCAACAATATATTCCACCATTGTTGCACTGTATTTGCTGCTCCAGTCATAGAGAAGGAGGCATGCAAAGAAATAATTTGTCCTATAACCACCCACCTTGCTAAACAAGTTCATACAACCTGGTGAAACAAACACTAACTCTCAGGAAATGGCAAGACATGGAACTTAATAGGCCAAGCCCTTAAGAAGGCTCTTGACTGTCTATTCAGTCCTCACCAGGACCGAGGAGGGCCTGCCTAAGACAAGCTCCTGTAAGACTGACCTCAGTCTCACAGCAAGGGCAGTTGCTAGCTTTTAAGAAATACAAAGGTGCTCCTCATCTCTTGTAAAGAGCAAGAGCCCAGGTGAGTCTGCCAAGGATATCTGAAGAGCACAATATGTTTGGAGATGAGCAGCCATGCTGCAGGAACCGGAACCATGCAAGCCATTCCAAAGACTCCCCTTCAGAGCCAGGGCCCTGCCCTGGAGGATGCGAGCAGAGAAAATGCCGCAGAGGGGACATCCCAAAGCACCAACTCTCCTGGCTGCCTTCCTCCAGTCATGCTATCAGCATTGTCTTTCCCAGACAGACTGGAAATCTTGCTTTACTACATATACAAAATGAGGTAACACCTTTTTTGGCTCCAAAGCAACTCTCACAGGCTTTGCACACGGCTTGTTTTCACACCTCACTGTGTGGTAGAGAACTCTGGCAGGTTTCCACCTCACCAGGCAGCTCAGCCACCTGGCCTCAAATATTCTCCATGCTTTTTTGTGTTCTCTCCCTTTCCAGGATTTTTCCTTAGGGATGCTCTTATCAGCGCAGTCTTCCTGGGCACTTGCCCCATTTTTCTTCTCTTCCCACCCTTCTGGGCTCCACTCCCAGGAGTTCCTGTGCAATATTCTCTGGATCCCTAGGAGGACCAACATGGGGTTAGTCAATGGTGCCGAGACAGGCAGGGAGCTGCCTGTAAGGGAGATGAAGCTGTCAAGATGGGATAAGCTTGGCTTCCACAGACCTTCTCTCTGCTGGCAGGAGGGTGTCCAGCAGCATGACACTGAGACAGGCACATGTGGCACATAACCCGAATGAAGGCTGTGGTCGGCTCAGCTCCTTAGTCCATTTCAGGAACCCCGCTGCGTCCTCAGCTCTCACAAACCAAGAAGTCAGCACATCTGTCAAGAATGATAAAACCTAGCCACAGACCCTTAGACCTCTGCTTGTTCTCAATTATGAGGCTTGCTGGCAGCACTTACAGGCTTGCTGTGAATAAGAAGGCCACAGCCATTTCAAGCAATCTGGCTTCTTACAGGACCCCTCATGTCCTAATGTCTCACATACTTTCATGCATTTTTTCTTGCAGAATGCCAATGAGGTGGGAACCAAAGGAAGAATTAAGGCGGGAGCTGTGGCTCCCATCCACAATGTCCCTCCTGGCTACTGACTCCTGTCTGGGGAGAAGATCCTTCCTTGGAAAGGCTTGCTATAGATGACAGCTAGGGACGAAAAAGGTTCAGTGCCTGAACAGTTGCAGAGTCTGAAGCCTTCGATCAGATTGTCCAAAGAGATTTCGGTGGCTGAAACTACCACCCCGTAAATCAGAAGCATGCGTAGCTCTCCACGGCCGCACCAGGAATGAACCCCTCTCAGCCAGGTCAGGCTGGCTCCAGGGCAGAAATCTGGTATAGCCAGGACCACTTGAGTTAGAGCTGAACTTACTGAACAGGCATGTTTTTACACTTACCAGCTGAGAACTAGGCAGGCTGCTTCTTGTGTGGAGCACTCAGAACTGGGCCCAAGGCTTGGAGAACATGCTATGGTTTTGAACGCCTTGAAAATGCATCTTTTTGACTTCACTGCTCTTCAAACATTAGTAACGTGGGCAAGGAGGAGTCAAACTTTGCCTTGTATTTGGCTTGAGTTACAAGAGCTCATAAGACAAGGCTACACACAAATATAGAAAGTTTTTTTTTCTTGCTATTTTGTCTTAAGAATAGGTACACAATCTGGTGTACTGGCTGTAAAGGGAAGTCTATAGTAGATTACATCCTCCTTGCAGGCTGTTGTTGCATTTAGGTCAGGCAACAGGAGAGGAGAGAATAAAATCATCACACTTCTTTTTTCCCCTTCCCATACTCTGGATTTTAGAGAACGAGCTCGAGATGAAGCTCCCGTTAAAGCACATTTAACAAGCAGCTCTGGTCTGCAGCTCATGCATAAGTGATTCTCTCAATCTGAGTCCTGATCACCTCTGGGGAGCAGCCTGCCAGCAGCACCAAAGGTGACAGATGTGTAGTGTGTGTTTTGGATAAAAGCCTATCTTCTGCATAAGGTAGCTAAGAGATGATGCCTAAACTGAGCCTTGCCTTATTACCCAAAATGAAGACATTTATAGGGAGCTATTATTTTGCAAAAGGGAAAGATCAATAACCTCTGTGGTGGAAAAGGAGGGAATAAAAGACAAAGACTACAACAGCAGCAGGAGAAAACCTACCGTCTGAGTGAGAAACAGGATTCAGTCTACGCAAGTATCTGGCTCTCACCATGTTCTCTTATCTCAGCCAACTCAATCCTGGGGCTAGGGGCCAGGGGAAGATTTACTTTTGTCCTTTTGGGTTTTGTTATTTAATGTAACTCCTCAAGTTAAAAGGGGCACCATGAATCTCTGTTGTCAAAAGGAAAATTATTAGTTTGAAGCCCTGAAGAAGACATTTCTGAGGACCTGTACTAGCTCCCACATGACTGCTAGCATACCACACTTACTTCTGACCCCATATCAGAAACCTACCCCCTGCTTTAACCCCATTTTCTGAAAAAGCTGAGCTTGAACTCATGAAAGAGACCCTGTCTGTTAAGCTCAGTGGAAGGGGAAAAAACCTCACATAAATGTAGTGAAGTTGTGTCAACTCCTCCATGCACACAGGGAGCCTGCCATGCTCCCTAAGAGTAACTCATTTGATGCAAGGTGGATCTGCAGTCTCTTTTCTCCTAAGACCCAAAAAAACAGGCTGCAAGTCTGAGTTTATTGCTCTATCTGGTGTCTTCTCATTTGGCTCTAATCCCCTCCAATATATATGCAATATTTCAAATGCTCTTGCAGAGATGGGGCTCTTCTGAAGGCCTGACATTTTTATAGCCCTGGCAAACCATCCATTTCTATTTAATTTAGTTCTTGACAGAAATAAATATATGCACTGAGATTTACATATGGGTAGACAGGCCAATATTTTCAGGCTTGCATGCTGAGGGCTGCACCTGTACTACAATCACTGCTATAGCTATAGGTGGTGTCAAGCTCCTTGTGTTGGCTATCACCAGCTGCTAGCAACATAGCCACAGCAGTGCAGGGCTCCCCACAGGCTAAACCTATCTGCAAGTCTGGGGAAAAATTAATTAGACACTATTGCTCTCCAAGTTACTGCAATTGTTTAAAATGGTTTTAAAACTCTCAGGTCTCCTTCTAAAAGACGTAGTCATAGCACAAAAGTCTCCAGAATCAAAAGCCTAAAATAGAGGTTTTATCCTTTCCGTACCACAACCACCCCGCAAGACACTACATGGACACAAGTCCCACTTTCTCTTCACATTTACAGTAGTCTTGTTATCTCTGCTTGAGAGCTTTGGCTTTAGATTCTCCAAGCTGCTCACTGGAGTATACAAAGGTCCTGCCAACCATGGAGGGAGGACGTCCTTGATGTCAGGATGTAGCTTATGCCTACAGCACCCATGGCTGCCTCTGTTAACCCTGTGCAGGGGAAGCGAGGGCTGACAGCACTTGATCTCACCTCCACTGAGGGACTGGAGCACCTCTCCTAGGGGGAAAGGCTAAGTGAGTCAGTACCATTCAGCTTTGAGAAGAAAAGGCTCTTATCAATGTATATAAATACCTAGAGTGAAGTCGCAAAAAGGACAAAGCCAGGCTCTTGTCGGTGATGCCCAGTAAGTGTATCCGAGGCAATAAGTGCAAAGCAAAACAGAGAAGATTTGTTGTGAATATCAGGAAACATTGTTTTACAAGGGTGACCAGGAAGGCTGTGTAGTTTACATCCTTGGAGACAGTCAAAATACACCTGAACAAGTTCCTGCTAGGTGGCCCTGCTTGAGCAGGGGGATTGGACCAGATGACCTCTGGGGGTCCCTTCCAGCCTCAGCCACTCTATGATTCTGCAAAAACTGAATAAGCAGGATGACAAAATATGAAATGATCAGTGTGAGATTCCTCTCTTCAATAGAATAAACATTCTTCAAAGAGCACAACAAACCAAAAAAGGCCCAAGTACGTTGCCACTTGCTGGAAGTACTGTGAGAAAACTACTACTGGCAGAGTAAGCACAAGCTGATGTTCTGTCTGGGAGTTCTGCAAGGGCTGGTAAGACTCAAGCTGATGGTAGCAATAATGTCTCTGCTGCGAGCTCGGTTGCACGGGCCTGCATGTTTTAATTAACACACCAGTACCTACCACCTTCCATCCCGCGAATGCTTGCTATCCCACTGGATTAACACAGGGAACTATTTCCTCTCTGCTTCCCTGATTCAATGACATGTCCACAGAGGAAAGAGGATTGGTGACCCTTGTTCTGAGACAGATTAAACCACTGGCTGGACTTCCACAAGCAGATTAAGGGAAATGACTGCCTATCCCTCTGTTCTGAAAGGAAAATACACCCTGAACATTATGAAGGCTGAAAATTGTTGAGAGAAAAGTCAAACCTTGCACTCCTGGGATCTTTAACTAGAACAGCCAATGCAAAGTGGTAAAAAGATGTTAAATATTTAAGTGACTGAAAGAACACAAAAGCCAACTTATTAAAAATCCAAATGCTAGCCAGTGGCTCTTAGACCATGGTCTGTGGGGCACCAGTGACCTGCAGAGTGTCCCTGCCTGGTTGCCAGAACAGCTGCTGTTGCGATAACAAAGTATCTGTCACTTTTTAAACAGGGAGCTGCCCTGCTCTTTCTACTCCTGTCCGAGATTCACAGACTTTCCCAAGACTATTTTTGACCAGCTGGGCTAAAAGAGAGCCTTAGCCTGTCTCTCTGCACCAGGCTGTCCTGAAGCTTCATTTGATGGCAGACTTGAAATGTGTAGAGGGAGCCACAAAAATGCCAAGCAGAGGACTACAAACCATCTCAGAAGCACTGCAACTCGTCAGTCAAAGGGTCTGTAAAGAATGCAAGCAGTGTAAGAGTCACGTTGGGCAGGGTGCTCTAACCAGCCAGCTGGGCCCACTGCCCTGGGATTTTCAGCTTATACTCTACCTATGATTTTTACTAATGTTTCCCTTTTGGATAAATAGCTTTGGCATGTGTATTTACCTCAGGGAAGAAATGGGGTAAAGAACTGAGTCTGGAAGAGGAGAGGAAGATGATGGGGAAGCTAAAAATGTCAAGAGGATCAACTCAAGGAAATTCCTGGTTGCCACCCTAGTGGATGATTTCCAAAGCAAAAGAATAAGAATTCCCAACCCCCCTTCATTTTCAGCTCACTCTGAACAGCTCTCTTACAGGCTTACCTTGAATAGATGCATCTCTGATAGAAAAAGCTGACCTGAAACCTTGTAAAAACAAGGTCTCTTCTGTTTCTTTAACTTCAGGGCCAGAAAATCCACATAGCAGTCTTCATCTATTCAGGGTCTGCGAGTGCCTTCTCGCTCTTCATTAAGCAACGTGACTAACGCTTGTCACGTGTGCTTTATTAACACTGCCTTCCTCCCCGCAGGCTCTGGGTGCAGAACGCTCTGAATGCAGCACAGAGTTTTGCCTTTATGGGGTTTAGTGGTTTTCTTTCTTCAGGGTACTTGCTGCTGTGTGGTCCTGTTGGCCACAGGAGGGTGCCCCACATTTAGAGAGGGAGTGGGCAATGTCTGGGGAGGTCCCTTGGTCCAGCGGGAAGTGACTCCACTGCCTGGCATGGGCTGCGCCTGGGAGAGCAAACCACACAGCACCATGGCAGGTACAGCTTGAGCTTGCGGTGAATTTAACCACAAACATCACTATAACAGGTTATTGATCCTGAGCATGGGATTAGAGTGGGGTATGCCTCTTGCTGGAGGAGAGCATACCTAGGCCTAACAAACCTACCAACGTTCCAAATGCAGTGCGAAACACCTCACATGCCTAAGCACAACTGGCAGTGGACTAATCTCACCTGGCACACCAAAACAGGCCAGCTCAACTCTAATCAATTCATGAATCGTCTTCATGATATGAGTAGTTTTAAATCAGACATCTGAATGAAGTTAGGGCTGTTACAAAGGGAGTCTGTGGGTAACACGTAAAGAATTTTGTTTCTTTCCTCTTGGTGTGGGCAAACAACATTGTGAAAATCCCAGCTACTTCGCTTTGGTGACCTGAGGCAGTAGGTGACCTTATCTCTCAACCAATCTTTGCAGTGGCTCCGTCTCCCTCCCCCTCCATGCTGGGGATGGCAGAGCAGTGCCGCTGGCGTGCACAGTGAGTCAGCAACCCCGCAACTCCCCGATCATGGAAATGTTCCCGTTCCCACAGCTTGCTCACAGCTTTGCAACTAAGACAGGATGCCCCAGTTTGTGACCAAAAAAGTGTCTTAAGAGAAGGCAGGTCCTCTAAGGCAGTCAACATACCCATGAAAAATGCTCTGTCTGGGCCAGGGCATATGCAGAGAGCTGGTCCCAAACACAAGCAGTCTGCAGGAGCCTTGCTGTGGGCTCCACTTTCCAGAGAGAAGAGCCACCTTCCTCCTGTTCAGCAGGCCTGCAGTGCATTCCAGCTGATGGTGGGATGGGATGGTCATGCAGTATTTCTGAGAAGTCAAAACTGTCAGTGAATGAATGGTGTGTTTTGAGTTTCTCTGCCAATGCTCCTGTGAGTAAAATGTTACAGCTAGAAAAAAATACTCTCTGAACTTTTGTTGCTAGCATCTGAACTGAAGCCCACTCCTGAGATTTCAAAGGAGTTTCTTTAGCTTTTTACCTTTTCACTGCTCTTTGCAATTCCATGCCTGGACAGTGAAAAGGCTAAGTAGACTAATGCTGTTTTCACAGTGTGCGGATTGTGTTCAGCATCATCCTGGCAATTCCAGGCCTCTTGAAGTTCTAGCCTCAGCTTCTATGAAGAGACCTGAACTCATTTAAACACTCCAATTCTGTCTATGCTTTTAATCAAATCCTTTGAGATCACCTTTTGGGCTCACTGTCTTTGTTCTGCAGCCAAGAGCATGTCCCACACCTTTATGCTGCTCTGACTTCACCACAGTCAGTGGTTCTTTTCAGACTGAGCAGCACTAGTAAGGACCAAACCCAAGGCTTCTGTGTTTGCTTTGTATGGCACCAGCTTGTCCTGCAAGAATGAGTCCCCCACTGCATTTCCATCACAGCTCAGTCCCTGTGCATCTCTGGTCCTCTAATTAGGTTATTTCTGAGATAAGGGGAGCTGAACCCTGACCCATCAATGACAAAGGTAGTGTGGCTTTTTGCTTACCTCTCAAGATGTCCCCTGTGAGGTCTGATGTCTCTAAAAAGAGTTAACCCCTCCCACTGAACTTCTGTGGTTTCACCCCCTCTCCAGGCTGGCACCCAGTGTCCTTTACTGGCCACTCACCCTCTCACCAACAGAGATATCAACAGGAAAGCACACTCCTTTGTATCTTGTACAGGAAGTGTTGACAGCCTTGTAACATTGATTTAAGGAAATATTCACCACAGAATTACACTTACTACTTCCAAGTAGTTTGTACTCATTCTTACTGACTATGACCACATAAGAAATTGTAGTGGTTTAATTAAAATGGGGTTAAAAACTGGTGCAAACCCCAGTAGAGACATCAAGTAGATCCCTAGCTTACATATATTTTTAAAGAAACAACATGATTTGTTCCTTGGTGTTCAAGCTACAAGGTTAATCTAGTATTAGCATTCAGATTTGCAAAAAGCAATAACCTGTTTAAGGGCTATCTGTGCTAGATCTGACTGTTGATCACCCTTTTAAATTTAAACAACAGCGTATTACGACAGGCTGAGAGAGCTGGGGTTGTTCAGTGTGGAGAAGAGAAGGCTCTGGGGAGACCTTATTGCTGCCTTGCAGTACTTAGATGAGGCTTTGAAAAAAGAGGGAGAGTGACTTTTTACACAGGCAGATAGCAATAGCACAAGGGGGAATGATTTTAAACTAAAAGAGGAGAGATTCAGATTAGATGTTAGTAAGAAATTCTATTGTCATGGTGGTGAAAAACTGGAACAGGTTGCCCAGAGAAGTGGTGCATATCCTATCCCTGGAAGCATTCGAGGCCACATCAGATGGGGCTTTAAGCATCAGGGATGGTACTTAAGGACCCTTCCAACCCAAATAATTCTACAATTCTATGATCACTATTACTGGAAATGGCTATGTAAAACATAAAAATATTAAAATATTCCCAGTGGTCTTTAAAGATCAAAATTATATTTTTGTAATTCATTTTGGTCTCAGAATTCAACTCTACATATCCATCCCCTGCTGTAAATTCACTCCTGAAATCAGATCTTGTCAGTGGCATGGAGTTTAATTTGGTCTTGTGACTCTCTCCAGTACTTGCTACTAAGCTAACCCATTACATTCTGGGCAATATATTAAGCTGTGACATAACAGCAGGGTCACACAGACATGAGTAAGAAGCAATATCAGAGCCCATAAGCACCCTGATCCTTCACTGCTGCCTGTGCTCTGAGTTACTCATATTCTGCAAGGACAGAAAGAGGATATGGATTTCTGCTTAGAAGCCTGAGCCACAGTGCAATAATCAGAAGCCAAAGGTTAGTTTTAGTCCATCACAGAGGTGACTGCTAAGAAATCACCCAGAAAACGCTGACCCAGAGGGTTAGGGTCGAAAAGAGAGAGAGGTGTGCTTGATTTTCAACTACAAGTACCCCAGCGGGCTGCACGTACAAACCTCTGGCGGCTCATAAAAAGCAGTCATCTACACACACGCCTACTCATCCCTGTGGTGCAGACTTCCAGATAAAAGGTAGTGCTCCTCTACAATACAAATGATAGGTGTGGAGATACACACAGCAATGCATGCTAACAGAGTGTACCAACACTGATACCCACATACTTAAACATCATCCTCACTGGGAGTCACAGGATCTCCTGTCTGCCCACAGTTTCCTCCAGGAGAGGATGTGCTGCTGTGCCAGACTGTAGTACCTTTGGCAGCAGCACCAAATACTGATGGGTGAACAATAGTGACCATCCTGGGGTGGGGAAGTGAACATTAGGCAGAGCATCTTCTTTCCTCCTTCTTGCTGCCCAGGAGGCCAGGGTGAAGAGGTAAGAGGGAGGAGGAGGAAGAAGGACCATGGATCCATCAAACCAAGCAGTTTCCACAGACTTGGCCTTGGACAGAGTGGCGGGAAACCTGCATATTCAGAAAACCATCTGTTTGGCTTAATATCTTAGGATCAGAATCAACAGCAGGAGTGAAAACTTAAGGAATTTGAGGTCTTTATGGTATAGACCCACCCATGCTGCAGTAACTCAAATGGAAAGGCTGAAAGACAACAGCTTGGGACATCATACAGATGGGGCTTCACTGCCACTCCACCCTTCTTACTGTGGAGGAGAGGGACAGGTCTGAACCACAGAAAAGAAACTGTACTTCTGTGCTGGTTTTAGGATATAATTCACTTTCTTCACACTAGCTAGGACAGGTGTGGTTTGGATTTGTGCTGAAAACAGGCCTTGTCTACTTCATGTATCACTCCATCTTCCAGAAGGCTTGGGGGATACGAGAGGTTGTGAGGGGACACAGCTGGGAGAGCTGGGGAAAGGAGGAAGAAGGGCATATATTCAGAGTGACAGTGCTTGTCTTCCCAAGTAAGCATTATGTGTGATGGAGCCCTGCTTTTCTGGGGATGGCCAAACACCTGCCTGCCAATGGAAAGTGGTGAATTAATTCTTTGTTCTGTTTTGTTTGCACCCACAGCTTTTGCTTTTCCTATTAACCTGTCTTTATCTCAACCCACCAATTTTCTCACTTTTACCCTTCCAATTCTCTCCCCAGTCTCACTGCAGCTGGGTGATGCTTAATTGCTGGCTAGGGTTTAATCATGACAACCTCACAAGGGAAACACCATTCCATTTACACAAACAAACAAAAAAGAAAGAAAAGGGGAAGCCTTGTCCTCAGTCTCTACATCAGACAAAAGTCTGGGCAGAATCAGGCTATTAACTCCAAGAAAAGTCTCTCAGAGGGCTCTTTCCACTAACTTTAATCTGGGATGCCTGACGAGGAACAGACAGCACTCATGCAAGTTCTTCTTCTCTCCTACAGTCATTTCTTTCAGACTCCTCTTTTACCCTGTGTTACCCAAAGAGCAGAGATCTCAGAGATCACCACAGTGCATCTTCCAGGTGCAGAGTCAAACCTGGAGTCTCAAAGAGACTACCAGTATCACATTTTGATTCCTGATTTCAGAGCAAGGATGCTCAGATCTGTATCTAGAGTTGCCAGAAATGTAGGGCTGTTGGTCTCTGGGTTGCTCTTACTGGACAAGCATGTGACAATACTGGGTCACTGCAGAATGAGGGAACCTTGGCTTCTGTGGCACTGGACACAGCAACTGATGGAAATCTGGGCCAGGCGCTGAGGGACAGACCTGAGAGCATTCTTTGGAGCATTTGGCACCTGGAAGTCTGAGAAAAAGACCTCATAACAAGTTTCTTGTTAGCT
This sequence comes from Dasyornis broadbenti, assembly GCA_013397935.1. Lineage (NCBI taxonomy): Eukaryota > Metazoa > Chordata > Aves > Passeriformes > Dasyornithidae > Dasyornis > Dasyornis broadbenti. The sequence goes on along the minus strand of VZRN01003663.1, from coordinate 824,483 downwards.
TCTTCCTCATGGACATTTTTGGCTCTCATGAATGTAAAATAAGCCTTTTCTATAAAGAAGCTGATGACACAGCTGGCAAAATCCTTCCTTGAACATGGTCAGAGAAAACTAAGGAAAGGAAAGAAAAGACATTTCTGTGGGCTGCTTTGGTACTCTTTGCATCTCCCACTGCACAGGACCTGGAGTGAGCTGCTCCACTTCCCACTTCCCCAAGCTCCAGCCAATGAGACGTGCAGTGAAGGAGCAAACCAGAAGCAGCCTCAGCAGACTCCCCAAACCAGCTCTCCTCCTGAGCTTCACCTGGGACCTTCACCCTCTCCTTCACTGAAGAGCTACTTTTCAGCTCTTGCCCCCAGTCCCTGCCTGAGCTACACTGCAGGTGTATGTCTATCACAGCTGTGCCTGGCTGCATGCACCCTGCCAACACAGTTCAGACCCTGACCCACTCCCCATCCCTGTCTCATCACCACAGACCTCTCCTCCTGCACATCCCAGCGTTTCCATCACCAGGCCATGCTCAACCTGTGCAGCTGCTGTTTACCACTGACAGTACACAACACCAAGCCCTCTGGCTCCAGGCACATGCAGGCAGCTTGCTCTGCCTTCTGGGCACCAGAAAGCAGGACACTAAAGCACGTACACACACACATGCTTTCTGCTTCATTCTCCCACATGCCCTGCCAGATGACCACCTGCAGTGGTGAGGGAGTCCTTGCAACTTAGGCTTGATATTACTCATCCCTGATTTCCAAAGGTGATGTCCAGTCTGGGAGTGGGCGAGTCTAACAGGTCAGTAGGGCATCCCAAGGTGCCTTCGGGAAAACAGGACATTTATAAAACAGAGCTGTGTGGAATATCAGCTGTATTGCACAACATTGCACTAACTGCTGCTTGCTCACACCTAGGTAAACAAAGAAGCCAAGAGCGCGCAGCCATTTCATTTTATTAATTAAAGTGACTGGCATTTGTACAGCACCAAAGCACTTTGCAAATCTTAATTATGGTTCGCAGCAGCCCTGTGAGGTGAAACGTGTTCTCATTTACAAACAGCAAAAATGAGACATAGTGAACTAAGTGACTTGCCAGTGCTCTCAGGAGCTCAGTGATAAAATTAGGACAGAATCCTAGGCCCTGCTGCCTTCCAACCCCATTCCCTAGCTGCTGCTCCCTACCCCATATGCTACCCCACAGCTCTAACCTTGATCAGATACCACCACAGGGACCTCTAAGCTCAAGCAGCCACACGTGGGTGGGAGCTGAAAGAAAGCTGAAATGTTCTGCTCTGCCTAAGATATGCCTCAGGAATCTATAAAAATTTTATTATTTTTCATATATTGAAACAGGCAGAGAATCTACAGCCAAGGCTTCAGAATGCCTCCAAAGTTCATTTCACACCACCCAAGGCCACTGATTGTTATTGCACTCACATTGGAGAAGACTAATACTGTGTGTCTGGGCAGAGTTGTTCCTACTGAGAAAAATCCCCAGCAGCCAGAGGAGGAGAAGGGAGACCCTGTCCTCACCAGCCTGCCTGCCCTGTCCCCAGGAGAGCTCCCACTCGTGCTCCCCATGGCGACACCAGGGGGAGGGCGGCACCAGAACTGGGGGCTTCTGGCAGTGACCCTGCCCAGCCATCAGCATTGAGGAACAGACAGCAAGGGAGTGGCTGATGGGCAGAGGGGAAAGGGGGAAGGCCACCACTTGACACAACATCAGGGGCAGAGTCTCCTTGGTTTGTGGGGAGGAGGAGGAGGAGGAGAGGGGAACAAGCAGCTTGACACTCCACAGCCATGGCAGGGATCTGCTCCCATCTCTCTTTGGGTGGGACCTTGCTCTGCAAGAGCACTGCTCTGGAAGCGGACGCCCGCCTGAGGGAAACAAGCCTGACAGATATTTTGCACAAATAATTGAATTATTTTTAGATGCTCAACACATCCACTTGCAAGACAGCTAGCCACACAGAGACAAACAGATCTTGCAGCCCCTTGCTAATCCACTGAAACAGCTAATCTCCTTAACCCTTGTAGCTCACAAATAGTGGCAGGCACATGACTTCCCTTGAAAATGCTCTGCACCTTGTTATTTCTACCCCAGACATTGCACCCAAATGAAGGAGACCTGCCCCAGGGCTCCACCCCCCCCCCCACCCCCCCCCCTTATTTTATCAGGAGAAAGATGAGTCCAGATAGGATGCCAGCAGAAAGGGACAAGGACAATCCAAGTGAGGAAGTGCCCTACAGCAGAGAGACCTTTCCTCTCTTCCTTCATTCCCTCCTTTGCTGTTTCTTGCAGCTTGGCATATGCACAGGCATGATTCATCCCTGCCAAAGAGAAACAGGGTCATCAGCAGCCATCCCAAAAGCATGATAGCTGGGTTGAGGGGAAGAGGTTATACAGCCTCAAGCTTAAATGCCAAAGGCCTGGTTTGGTTGAGCATGGAAAAGAAACCCCTGGAGTCACCTTCTATTTTTCTTTGACTTTTCATTACTTTTACTAGAACAATCTGAAGAAGCTTATTTTGAAAGGCAGCTCAGGCTCAGTGCTCTGTGGATGCCGTTGTGCTCAATTCTGCCCTCACACCTCACAAGACCAAGGCTAGAGTCTGATCCCCAGAGGCTGTATCATAACCTTTTTGTCTACAATGTATGCTGTAAACAGCAGGTCTGTAAAATCTTATCTTACAGGAAACTAAGAAAAAAATCTTACAGGAAGTAAACCTGTGAGATAAACAGCATATGGAAAAAAGATCCCTAAATACATGCATATACACATTCACACAAGGCTCAGTGGAGCCAAAGGCTCTATCTCAAAATTTCTTTTCTCCACATAGCCAGGACATAAAGATAATACCCTGATATTACCCAGTCCTGCTCAGGAAATATCCCAACAAACATGAGTTCGGTTGTATTTCAACTATCTCTATCAGCAAATCTGCTAAATTCATGGAATTGGGACAGAAAGGATCATACAACATATCCACAGTAGGAAACAGATACTACTGCATCCAGGAGAGATGCAGGAATTGCCCAGTCATGGATGCTGGTATGGCTGTATCAGTTCTGCTTGCTGCTGAATACTTTGAAGAAACTCTCAACTGCTGCAAGACAGACAGAGGTGCTGTTCTAAAGCCAGGGTTACATAACACTTCGACACAATACATACCTGGATGAATTTCTAGCACAGTTAGGATGTTGAGGCAACAGGCTGGGGAGAGTGGTATTTCTACATCTCATGAAATTTGGCTAATGGAGCCATAAAGGGTAATGATTTCTTTTAACAGCATGCCCTGACCTGAGCAGAGCCCTGCGCTGCCACTGGGAGACCTGTGATGAGGTTGGTCAACCAGCTCTGCAGTGTCCCAGCAAAACTAGTAATGAACCCTGCACGCTGTGTACCAATGCAGAGAAGGCTGGCCCTTCCCAAGATCTGGCCACAGTACTGCAATCCTGCTTTATCAACAAACATCCACCCAAAACTCTCAAAGTTATCAGAGTCCAAGCTCAGCCCAAGGTGCACTGAAAGGAATGCTAAAGTTAGCCTTAACTTCTGCAGACACAGCACAAGTCCCATCATTGGCAGTGGGTCTGCAGCAACAAATCTAATTTACAGATTACTTTTCCAAATTCAGCAATATTTTCAACATAATTACAGCAGTACAAGACTCAGTGTTTGGGTCTTAGAAGATCTTTATGCATGATAGTATCCATTTATATCTCCAGTTATCTGGACTACTGTGCAAACTGCTACTTATGGAGAGCTTGTCTGCCAGCAAGTGGGCTTACCTACTCTGGAAACAAACCTGCAGAAAACCCTCTGAGATGCTGTATCAACAAATAAAACTGTTACCTCTGGAATGATTACAGCTTTTTTTCCTGAACAGTAAAATAATGGAAAAGCCACCACTACAAGAAAGTGGTGGGTGGGTTTTTTTCCAAAAGCTTTTCTATGCTATTTGAAGAATCACCAAAGTGGAAGAATAGTCAACTGAACAGCAGATTTTCCATGAGTTTGCAGAAGAGCACAGCAAAGCTGTGTTCTATCCTTCCCATCTCAGTTTTGTAGCACTAAGGGGATTTTGGTTTGCTAGGAGTGTCACAGTAGTACCTCCCACCAGTAACAAAGTCAAAATTGATGTTAAATTAGCATTAATATTTAAAATAAGTTATTCTATTCCATGCTTCAGTGTTTGTGAGGAGATCAAGATAATCTCTCTGAGGATTTCCAGTCAGCTTCCCTGCCAGGGCATCTGCTAGACGACAACTGATACTTGCCAGTATTTGATCTTGTTCAATACTACCCCATCAGGAACGTGGTTGAGATGCACGGTTTCTTCAAACAAGCCTGGGACTTCTGAGTGCGGAACATAGTTGGATTACAGGTAAAAATTACAGATTTTGGAGCAAGGAAATGCCTTTTTTCCTGCTTGCCCTTTCAAGCGGCCTGCTGTGGGTGTTACAAAGTGAATCTTGCTTTCCCATCTGACTGCACACCCTGGGTTCCCCCTTCTCTTTCTCCTGTTCTGCCCAAGTTGATGTGACAAAAGCAAAGTCTCCCCCCACACTGCCCTGCTCCCTGTACAGGGCTGCTTCTTCCCACAGCTCCCACTGACCAGGGCACCACTCATACTTTCTGACCTTGCCCACAGCAAAAAAAAATTGAAATTTAGAAGCTGCAACTCAAGGGGAGAGCAACTTGTGATGCTGTCTGCAGCTCACTGCTTCTCTGGCCTTGATGCATAGCTGGGATCACTGGGGACCAACGAGCTGGACGGATGTTTCTAGCCAGAAACCTTGCCTCTTTTATAACCACGTGTCTCCCCTGTGAGACCCCAATGTTTCCCCAGGAAACATTGCCCCCTGCAATGTTAGTGCCAGTGCAGCAAGGGGAAATAGGGCCAGTGCACACCAGCCATTCTAAAAAAATACTCTGGGGATTGTCTGGCAAAGGGACAAATAGTCCCAGGCAAAACTGATGACTGGCTGAAGCCATGCAAGCACCTATTTAGTATAACTGCTCAGCAGGATTTCTAAAATCAAACCTCCCCTGCATATTAGGTCCCCTCAGAGGGTGTCCCAAAGACAACCTCACACCCTCTTCACCCCAGTCCTGTAAGCATCCTACAGACACAGTGCATGCTTGGCCTCTTACCAGGAAAGACCTCTGCCAGCGTTGGCTAAAGACCCCCTGCCTGGGACAGATGGATCCTACATTCCCAGGCACCAGAGCGGGGCACCATGTATCCCCTGTGAAAAACTCCAACATGGAAAGTCATCAGGGTTAAACAGCACCAGGCCACCAAAGGGCTAAAGCCAGAGAGGCTATTGCAAAGGCCTGAAGAATGGAACAGAATGAGATGAAACAGAGCTCAGCCTTTATATATGGGAGAGGAAAAAGCCTCAGGGGGGCTTTTGCTGAGAATCTTAATAGGATCAGCTGACAGGATTCACTCCGATCCAAAGGTCAGTGCCTGTGTATCAGCTACCAAAGGGGCTGGATGTCCTCCCTGTACCTGGCTGTCCCCTTCAGCCCTAGGGAGCTCATAGCTTCACCTGTCCCTGACCTGCTTCTTCGCAGCTGGAGCCAGGTAGCTGCTCCCAGGCTCCTGGCTTTCCCTGCTCCACAGCCTGGATGGAAACCCAGATCTTGCCTTCACACTGCCCAGCCTACCAGCTGGCCCTAGGATGGGGCACAAGTGAGATTTCCATCATTGCAATGGCTGTTAAACAAGATCCAACAAAGAAGCTGCACTCACACTTCTTTCTTTCCCATATCAGCCTTCTTTTACTTCATGGAAATAAGCCTGCAGGGATCATTTCATTTATACTGCTCAGTACTACCAACTCTAATAATGTTTCGTCATTTGCATCACCAAGGGATGTAAATTTGCCCCAAAGAGCCTGTGATCCACCCACAAAACTCTCCCCTGAGCCAGACAGAAGAGGAGCAGAGGGAAGAAAATAATGGTCGAGACAATCTAGAGTAACAGGGAAAAATCCAGGAGGGTACAAATCATGAAGAAAGGGAGCAGGAATAATCTCCAATGCTACCTTATGGATTCTTCAAGTAAAACTGAAAAATACTGTATTTCAAAAATCCTCCCTGAACTGGGCACCCCTCTAGCCACTGCATTTTGCCCTCAGACTCTTGCTGCATTCACAATGAAACATGAACAAAAGCATAAAGAAGTGGCCTGTGGAGCTGGGATGCTGGAGTGTCACAGCTCATCATGGGGTGGAGAAGAAAACACCCCCGAGCTCTGACAGCTCAGCTCTGCATGTCACATCAGTGTCCATTGAGGAAAGCAAGCACAGGAGATGTCTCAGAACAAAAAACACTCTACACAACAAAAGCCATGTCCGTGGGAAGAGGAAGGAGCTCAAGGGGCCAGTGGAGATATGGCGGAATGAAAAGAAATGAAAGGTTCAGTTTCAAGCTACCTAGAAAATTAAAGTTAAAAAGACCATGTCTAGATGTATAGCTTCTTAACAAGGATTAAAATTTCTTTTCCTTCACATTTTCCATAGTGTTGCTAGCTAAAGTATCATGCATGGTATTTGTGTTGTGGTTAACACCCTTCCAGGAGGTAAGGAAGCACTCAGGTTTGGAGCAGCAGGCTCAGGTCAACGTATACATGTGAATGGTGACATGAAAGTTTGGTGACCCAGTCCTGACTTTCTGAGGGAGAAGAGGGAACCCCGTGGGCTCAAGTTCACACAGAGCTTGCTCCTGGCTAGAAGGCACTAAGGTGAGTGGTGTCAACATTCCTCTTTTGCACAAAACAGCTGAAAGTGGATCCACCCAAAACCCAGCAATACATGGTCCATGCGGGACCAGTTGAGGGAATGAATGCGAGAAAAGCTGGGATCATTCCCCACCATTTGCAATTTGGGGACCAAATAATTACAGATCCATTACAGCATCTCTCCTCCTACCTGCAGCTCCTGGTCTGACTGTTGCCATCATGACCTTATGACATAACCCATACAACACTGTCTCTTCTGAACTTCAGGCACTGACCCCATAAGACCCTATCATGAGAATTGAGACACAGGTGTTTTCAGGACAGTTTCCAGGGCCTGGATAATTCAGGGAGTTGCCAGCAGATCTGGGGGACTTTGAAGTGGCTGGTTCCTCCACAGCCTCCCTAGGAACGCAGATTAACAGCTGATGGCCAACCTGGGGTTCATCTCACATATAATAAACAACTGTGACATCCCAGAAAAAAGAGCAAGCTTCAGACATGCTGACTGTATCAAAGATATGCAGTTGAAATTATGTGTAAAGTAAACATTTCACTGAGATACAAGAGTTACCTTTTAGAAGATAATCATGGAAGCAATCTTGTATATACAGCCACAGTGAAGTTCTGTGCAGTTCCCTATGTCTCAGAGGGGTGGGAACAATTCTGAGTTCTCTGCCTGATATTTGCTGCTGAGGTAGTCTCCTACAAATGCCTCCTGAGATCTTCAAAAAGGCAGAAAGTGAAGGCATCCCAGGCAATCCCTCTACCTCTTCATCTGAGTTGTCACCAACAGCTGTGACTGCTTTTCCAAGAGCAAAAGCCAGCTGGAATTCCTTACTTCCCAGAGAGTGCTGCTAGACAGACCCTGTCCTAACCCTACCTCCCACAACAGAATAGCGAACATCTGCCACATCAAGCAGGTGACCTGTTTGATCCACCTCAACATCCTGGCAGTGCCCAACTGCAGCTGGTTTGGGCACAGTGCCTGCGGCACACCAACCTGTATCAGAGGTCTCTAAACAGTCTTTGCTTTCTCCTGGCCCTGGCAGGTTTTCAGTTCCTGTCTGAAAGCTTGAGGACTCCTTTCATCCTAATTTGTACAACTGGTGATGCTATTCTTATTCAGAGAAATGTCTAATTCATAGAAACATGGTTCACAAATGGGAGCAAAAAGCCTTGTGCACTGGAGGAAAAGCTCTTACCAAATACAAGGTTTCAGCAGAGCTCGCGCTGTCTCTTCCTGCTGCAGCCCCATCTGTCACAGCTTTGCTACCCTGACAGCATTATCTGACAGACCATATCCACCTATTTGCTCCTTCCCACCTTTTTTCACTAGTCCTTTTCCTTGGGCTACCTCCAGTCCCCAGGCAGATCCACAGACCAATCTAAGACATTTAGTTTGAGAAAGAAATATCCTCTCCCTAACTCCTCTGCACAAGGCCCCAGTGCTCTCTCCAGTCGCTTTCCAATTATCTCAGTGGCTCTTCAACTGACTGCTTACTGGTGTACAATACTGAATTCAGATTTGGCAACAAAAGGCTCCTTCAAGAAATACCCAGTGCCACCACCTCACTCAGGTGGCCATGGGAGAAAAACAGAGATTCTTGTTCCTTTCTTTGTAAGATTTTGGCAACTCTTGGCAGCGCAGAGGATTTTTGGAATAGGTCAGTCATACCAGCTACTCCAGGTACTCTGCCTGCACACAGCTTTTTGGGGACGGAGGATGTGGTGAAGGGATGGTATCTCTAGCTGAGTTCTCCAAAGATGTACACAGCTAAGCCCAGGCTGTGTCTGTAGCTTGGCTAAATCAGAGGTGGGAATTCTGTTGCCTTCTTTAAGCTTTGTCTTTTCCAAAACCCTCAAGGACATGGACAAGCAAGGGTGAGACAGAGAGTGAAAGGAAAAATAGGACGAGGCAATAATGAGGGATGAGACCCAGAAGAATTTGGGGATTTGCCTTGTGCTGTTCACTGAAGGGCGTATCACAGTTATCTAGGCCTGGGAGGCAAGACACAGAAAAAGAAGGTGGGTGATACTGGCCTGGCCTCACAGACACTCACCTCTATGAAGTACTGCTGGCATGGGAAAAAACTCCTTTGATTCCGTGAGCTGTTAACTCAGGCATGAGCCTGTCTTATATGAATGGACAAGATCCCACAGCAAGGGAAGGCACAAGGAAGGGACCGACTCTGCCAGCCCTTGTGAGTGGGGCTCAGCGATGTAGCAGCACTACCTCCGCATGGGAAGTCACCAAGAGTTCTGCAAGCACACAGGGCACCACAGTGTCTCCCATATCCCCTGCCATTTGCAGCCTGGGAGAAGCACTTTGTGAATGCGCAAATCCCACCCCAAGCTCTCCTGGGTCTGTAAGAGGACCAGTGCCAAGACAGTACTTGTGACAGCAATGGAGAGCACATCCTGTCTGATAATCTCCCTCTTCTCCTCTGTTCAGGGAAGAGCATACCTCTCTCCTTGCTTCATCTTCAAACTAAGGCTTGGTAGGAATATGGTGTCCCCTCAGACACACCAGGAGGCTTCTTAATTAGCCAAATGACCTTCCAAAAATAGGATCAAGATTTTGCCCCAGACCAATCGTATATTTCAAAATATTATCTAGGTATGAAAAAGGATATTTTGGCAATGTAACAGACTTCACAGTTCTTCAATAAATTTAGAGAGCTAGACAGGCATTAGGGAAGTCTTTTCTCCCACATCCAGAGGGGTCACAGTGACAACTAAGATGTAATAGGAAGTTGTGCTGGTTTTTGCGGGGATGGAGCTAAATTTCTTCACAAGAACTAGTATGTGGCTATGTTTGGATTTGTGCTGAAAACAGTGTTGATAACACAGGAATGTTTTCATTATTTCCAAGCAGAGCTCACACAGCATCAAGGCCTTTTCTGCTTCTCACCCCACCCCACCCCACCAGTTAAGGCTGGATTGAAGTTTATAAGCACAGATGAAACACAGACAGCTTCATAACAGACCATGGCTTATAAGGTATGATAAACAACCACCTTCTCATAGGCAAGGTGTGAAGTGAATAGCCCCTGGGCTCAAGGGTTTGTGCTCAGCAGCCAGTGCAACCTGGCAGGAAAGCAGATATCCTGGAGAGCATGAGAAGAGGACAAGGAGGAATTACAGTGACACAAAGCTGAGAGCGAGTGATGAGAGGAGGAAGAGCAGCCACAGCAGGTATGCCTTCAGACTCATCAAATAGGGCAAGCTTTGCTGGCCACAGTGCTAATTACAGAGACAGATGAGGCCCACTTTTAATTGTCAAGGAAAGAAGGCAAAAACAGGGGTTGGAGTGATCGATCTACCAGCACAAGCTGGCAGGACCTACAGAAGGTGGCAGAGATAGACATGGACTAGCTATCCTGGGACTAAATCCATCTCTCCATACCACCTAGAACTTAAAAGGCCTCATCTGGAGAGCAGGCACAGTCCAGAGTTCTGTACCTCCACAAAGACATGGACCAAGTCCATGGAAAAGCAAGAACAACTGGATGGTAAGTAGAGCTGCTTTACTTGGAGAAAGGTTAAGGGAACTGGGATTACCATACAGAGAAGGAAAACACGAGAGAAGAAGTGCAACTTTCAGACACAGCATTCAAAGATGTAAAAGACTTCTCCAGCAAGAAAAAAGGAAAGAAAGGATCTGGGAAAAATGTATTTTCCACATTCCTGATGAAGAGAATAAACAATATGAGGCTGGATTTGGAGCTAGGCCAACTTAGCTCAAAAATCAGAAACCTCTTTCTAATGTGTTAGGATAGCGAATTTCTAGAGTGTATTGTACATGCTTCTGCACCGAAGATTTTCAAGAACAGACTGGGAAAGTATCTGTCAGAAAATGCAAAGGTGCAAGTGGCTCTGCCCTAGGCTGAGATGATGTTGCACCTTTTCGTAATGGCTGTTTTAGGCCCATGCTTCTCAGCCAAGCAACCAACAGTCATTGTGCTTAACTGGGACAGCAAAAGAGGGATACTCCTCTCTTCAGAGGGATCATCCCTTGAATTTTGTAAACTGTTGGCCATCCTTGTAACACTTCACAAACTGAGCTGCTTCTCCAGAGGGATTTCACCAACCACTGTCTCCTTGCCCATCCACTCCCTCCACAAGACAGGGCACCACACCGATTGCCATTTCTGGGAAGTGGGCTGGCAGCAGGGAAGCAAGAAATCTCTTCCAAGTTGAAGCAGGCATTAATGGTGACCATTGATGGCAAACTACAAGAGCAGCATAGTGGCACTTTCCTCTATAAATACCAGAGCCAACAAAGGATGAACAACAAGGCTAATTTGAGAGCTGGCTAGCTGGGAGATGAAAAAGCCCATTGCTTACCTAGTTTGATCTCAGAACGCCAGAGCACTACACTGCTTGCGGTGGTAGAGTTGCTATCAATCACCTGCCCTGCTGAGACATTTGGCCCCACTGTTCGGGCAAGACAGACTATGAATTAAGGATGTGAGAATTGGTTTTACAGAGTTAAGATCCACGTCCATTTTTGTAGCATCACCAGTTTTAGAAACATCATTAAGAATCTGATGTTTTTTAAACTTCTCCCCTATTTCTTTCCATGTTCTCTTGCCAACAAACTGCCAAATCCTGGCTAGAAATTCAGTCAGTGTGCTGAAATCTAATTTGAAAAGATAGTCTTGCTTCTAGCTGAATTGCTATAAGAAGTATCAAAATTTCACAAGAAAGACAGGAACATCCCTTCTAGGTGCGGAGCCTGAGTACAGGCATTTATCTGTAGGGGAGAAAAATGAGAGCAGCATAGGGAGAGGACACAGACCTCTGTGTGTGTCTTTCCTGTGCAAGGATTAAGATGCCAGACTGTAAGGATGCTTCCTATTGGGTGTAGAGCCACGTTCTGAAGAGTTCCTTAGGGTGGCAATTAAAGGACATTAATGCCAGAAGGATGAGATACAAGCCACATCAATACCTTTCATGCTATGACTTATAAAAGCTGGGCTTTCTGGCTTAACAGTCTCTTTGCTAGAGTTGCATTTTGCCTCTAATGCTCATTTGAATGACATCAGAGGAAGAAGTGACTATCATTGCTAGAGGGGCCACAACCACTTCTGTCATCACACTGATTCTTCTGCCTTTAAAAGAGAGCAGCAAAGAGATCACAGAAGCAGAGAGACAGAGACTCATCTAACCTGCTGGACTTAATGGGGTGGGGTGGGTGGGAGGGAAATGACATGCATTGAGAAATCCAAGGAAAGGCTCTCTTACAGACAGATCTCTATTATTTGTCTGACCTGGACTGCAGACTAGAGGTTTTGTGATTTACCAGCAACCAAGAACAGCACTCTAGCCTTACCAAACAGCAGAATGTTGCTTGCTGTAGAGGTCCCTGGACTTCACCTGATTGACGCAGTTCTAATGGGCCATGGCAAAAATGAGAGATGAGACACTGTCATTCTTCCCAGCGTAGAGGAATCCAGGTCACACATATCCCCTATCCTGTCCTTATCAAGTCTGAGAAAGCATCTCTGAAACAAAATCAGAGGAGTATGTAATTATGTATGCATGTGCTAAGGTTAAGAAGTGCAGGTGTTACACTGCAGCCTCACGTACAAACCTGACAAAGTGGGAAGATCTGCATAAAGAACCCCACTAGACTTAGCCTAATAGCTTTTTCTGAAAAAAGCTATTCATAAGTATTTAAAGTACTAGTTACAATGTTTTGGTGGGTATTAAGTATAGAATACAATGTGCTCTTTCTGCAGCCTGCTGGGAAGGACTGCTGACACCTATGCTCAGAGCACACATCCACGTGATTACCCCGAGGTTTGACTGCATTAATGCTTTCTGAAAACATATCCAGGGCCTTTGCTCCAGGCGTGCTGCAGGAGGAGAGGCAGGGTGCAGACCTACACAGAATTCAACATTCCCTCTCTCCCATCCCTCCAGCTGCCCAGCCTGGACGCTGCTGTGCTCTCAGAGTGACAGCCTGCACCCTTCCAGGACACACAACCACTGATGCTGCTGACTTTGCTCCAGCTGAAACAGCCCCCTCTTCATGTTGCAGGAAGTGCTGGTGCCTAAGGGCAGGAATCTCTCTGGGGAAATTTGGAAGACTCCCTCAGCAGCACTGGCAGCCACCTCCTCCAGGCAACACAAATTTTACCAGTGCCAGTCCTTGACACTGCTTTTGAGAAACACAGACAAAAACTTTTAAAAGGGAAAAAAGTCAGTAATCCTAAAAACAAAGATATTAGGGCTTTGGGTCTGTAGGTTTTAGGAAAAAAAAAATTGGCTAAAATGACACAGCTAGCTGCTAACCTCCTGGAAGCCAGGTGGCCAAGCATTCCATCAGTGCCAGTCAGGACACTTCAGGACAGGGCTCATTCTCAGATTGCTGAATATCTGCAGAGACACACTGACCCAAGCCCTGGAGAAGTGGATGACCTGTCTCACTCAGCTGCACCACGGCTGTAAGACCAGCTCCATCTTGAAGCTGAGCTCTGTCTGCTGGTGGGGACTGTGGAGCAGCAGTGATCCCATGGGGACTGGGCTGGATCCCCACTGGGGACACAGTGCTCAGCTCATCGATGCCAGCCCACCTCCTGCTTCAGATTTACAGCTACTTCTGGCAGTCAAGAAAAGCTTGCAGTGCACTAGGCAGGAAACCTCCCCTCTTCAACCCTCCCACCCTTCCAGCTAGAGAAATCTGGGAAGATTTATTACAGCAATAAAAACAAAAGAGACGGAAAGCTCTGGGGGAGTCTCCAAGGCAGGCAGTGCTTCATTAAAGCCCAAGCAGGCTCTTGGGGGGATGCTGATCTCTGGTAGAGACCACACCAAACAGCAGTCAGCAATTCATCCACTGGAAAGGGAAATGTCAGCCCACGCTCATGTGATACCCCAGCAGAAGGCTAGAAGAGATAATTCAAACAGAAGGGAATATTGGGCTCTGGGCTTTTCAAGCCTCCGAGTGGAAGAGAAACCAGATGGGAAGGGAGATGCTCAAGCAGGGGAGCCAAGAAGCAGCCACATGAGAGCACTCCTATCCTCCTACTCCCATCACTGCATCTCAAGCTCAGGCCATGGTGATAACCATTACTCTGCTCCCAAAACTTCACACACTCCTACCAAGGCACATCACCCGTGGCACAGCACTGCCTGCTCTCCCGGTGCAGGAGGCTCTGAGGGTTTGAATGGTTCCCACATCACCACGTGCCTTGCAGTGCTGTAGGTAGATCTCTGGATGAAGAGAGGAGCAAAAGGCTCCTCTACAAGAGCCTTTTGCTCACCTCTGCTCCTACAAACTCCAGTTCCCTCCTTCCCAGCTCCCAGGCCTCCTTACTAAGGTCCCCAGATACATGGAATATGAGTTCAGGTCTCCCTAGCTTGTGGCAGGCACCATGAAGGGCTTGCAACTCATTCCTTTCCTTCACACAGCCCCTTCAGGTCCACATGCTCCCACATGGGGACCTGCGCACTCGCAGTCTGAAATTACCTAGGCAACACTCCCCACACAGATGTCCATCACCCTCAGCACCCAGACCGGCTCCTCGTGGCTAGCACCCACCAGCCTTCTCCCTGGACAGATGCTGTGTGCGGTGTAATGTCACGTTAAAGGCTGTGCTTTTGCATCTAAGGAGAAGGGAGAGAAACCCTTTAAGCCTGAGAAGGAAAGAAGAAAAGAGAAAATGTATTCCTTCAGGAGGAAGTGTAGCAGAGTGTAGCAGAGAAGAGCCCTGGTGGCCCTAGAGGCTTTGGTCCCGTTCTTCCTCTCTGCAGAGCTTCGTGGTTTAACTTCACAAAACTGCCTTTCTGCCTTAGTTCATCCACAAAACAGGGTGCTAGATCTGTAAGGAATTCTAGAAGGTGCCACTGAACAGCCACTGCTGTTCTTACGGAGGCTGTAAGGCAGACTCCTTCCCTGCCTTCAGCAGGGTCCCTGCCCTGTTGCCTCCTGACCCAGCATAGGTGGCTCCACAGTGGGGCATCACACTGGGATTGGGATAATGTAAGAATCCTTTTACTGTTTCAGATTTTCACATTCACAGAAACAGATGTTTCCTGAGGTTAACCACTTTTAACTCAAGCTGGGATTTCCACACAGTAAAGTGACACACAAGTCTTGGTTTAAAGCTAGTCTGCACCCCAAATCCTGTCTCAGATGCAGATATGCATTCATACCTGCATTTTCTGACAACACAGAAACATGTAACCAACTTGTATGCCCTGAACAACTCCAGATGAAGTGTATCTAAGGGTCTACACTGGCATTGTACTGATCAGCTCCCCATCCCATCTCAACAAGACACAACAGTAACTTCACTCCAGGACCACTGTATTTCAAGAGAACAGGAGGGAACAGGCAATACCTTGGAAAGTCCAGCACAGTAATACTGTAACCCTTTCCAACACTGACTTATTTGGTACTCTTGACTGGACAAAATCAACAACTAAAAAGCAAAGAGTAAATAAAGGAGGAAGTGATTTTCAGTCCTCATTTTCAATAAGTAAGTGCTCAAAGCTTTCTGTGCTCTTAAATAGTTGGCTAGTTCTTTCCCCCATGCACAGCTCTTCAGTTCCCCTTTATAAGAAAGAGATGGATGATTTAGAATCCAACATCCCAAAAGCAAATCTCTGCACCCCACACACTAGGCAATAATTCAGCACAGCTATGCTGCCACCAGTCATGCTTCTCATCTTCCCAGTGCACCTTTCCTGTCACTCTCTAGCAGGGGGAAATGGATGGTAGATGCTCCCTGCTACGTCAGGTTTGGGAGTGGGAAAGACAGGAAATGGGTGACCTTGCAAACACTGCCAGCAAGTCACAGGTGTTAGGCTCAGAGATGACTGGTGGTCTCCTTCATAACTGCGTGGCTTTGCTAATTAGATGCTTTAAATACTAGAGTGTTAGAGGGAGACCCATTTAGCTCCCCAGAGCATGGTCAATATTAGAGGGACTCTATAATATTTTATTTCTTGTTGCTGGTATTTGTTTGCTTGTTTGGGTTGCCCCCTGAAGTGGTTCCCATATGAAAAAGGTTCAGTTTTCAAGTCAAAAGATTACAATTTTTATTTATTTACTATTAACTGTCACTTCTGCAAACCCAGTCTAGGATTTGAGAGTCAGACATGACCTTGTCCGCTTTCCCTGGTAATAAAGACCTTGTAATTATAGAGGAAAGCCTGGTGCTGACAGACAAGCCAGAAGACATCCCAGTCTGTTTTCCCACAGCTGTCCTGTTTGTGAAGGACTGAGAATAGTTTACCCATGCTGCCTGCACAAACAGAAGCAATTCACACAGAGAAGACCAGGCCAGGAAAACTTTAAAGCTGAGAAGTTGGTAAAAGAAGGGAACAGATACTATTTTTTTAAGTCTGGTATCCATCATGTCCCCCTGCATCCAGCACAGCCCAGGAAGAACACCGTACCATGCAGTCAACATGATGTCACCAGTTCTGCCACAGCCATGAAGCCCATCTCCAGTGGGAAAAGCCCACCACCACAGTGTGAATGCAAGCCACCAAGCCTGGAGGAGACAGTGTACCTTTCCCCACCACTCTCCCAGCACCTCATAGGGAAGGGGCAGATCTCAGGCACCATCCCTTCTCCAGCAGGCTGGAGCAGGACATCTCTCTATCACAAGGGAATCCATACCAAACCTTTCCGGGTTTTTCCCAAGGCTTCAAACTTCCACCCTGCCACCATTCAGCCCAATGCCAAGTGATAGTTTTCTCCATTACCACTGAAAGATGCTAAGCTGTGAGCTAATGTGTAGTTCAATGAATGTACTTGAAAAAACATATTAGGTCCTCAGAAGGAAGAGATACTCAGTCCAGTGGGGGCCATGACACTGAAGATGCCCTGTCTGACATGAATTTAGTTCTGCATTCCCCTGACTGCAGTCCATGCCACTGCATACATATTAGTACCCTACACAGAGTTTTGCTGAAGCCAGTGTCCTGCCATGGCACCCAGTGCATGACAGATGCCTTTAGCTTTATCCCTACCCACAGCTCTTCTGATTCAGTTCCAGTCTTCTTCAAAATCACTCTGACCTTTCTTACATGTCTCCTCTTAGGGCAGAGATGCTCAGTCCTAGGCTTCCCTGGAACAGAACACAGCAGTGCAGGAAGCAGTGACTAGGGACAAGACCCAGGGCAAGAAATTTTCCATGATATTGCAGTATTAGAAAAGGTAATGGCCGCTCCATTACCCCCACCTTCCATGTGGGGAAACTGAGGCACAGAGCAGTAATGCAGCTTCCCCACAGCTGCACAGCAAACCAGAGGCAGGTTCAGGAGAACACAGCTTACCCCATCTTACATGTTACAAAGCAATGGTTGAAAAACTGAATCAGACAGACAGACCTAAAGCAGCCACAGGCATTATAGCAACAGATTGAAACAGACTTTTCTGCCTGCAGGTGCCTCAGCTGTCCTGCAAGTGCTCCCAGCTCACCAAGTCCGGCCAGTCAAACCACTACTGCAGCCTTAAACTAGGAACCTTGGTCCTGGGCTGAACTAGATGCCTGTCATATACCCTTTTACCATTTTGCTGCAAGGACTACTAGTAAATTAGCAGAGATGCTTCCTCAACTACTCCCCTTAGCATCACATAAGAGCTGCATCTTATAAGGCTATTAAACATGGCCAGAATAGGAAAAGATGCTCAGCTGCATCACCATTGGGAAAAAAATCCTAACAGAAATTGTGTCTAATCTAATCCTAGTCTACTCAGTTATGGCAAATGAAGCCATAATAAAGGTGTGATTTCTCTTTTGGCAGCAAGGGTAGATATTGCCCCAGTGGCTGGTGGGAGTGCAGTACAACAGACCTGGGTCAGGCTGAAATTCAAAATCCAAGCCATGCCTACATCTGGTGCTCCACAGCCAGCCGTGCCATGGAGATGCACTGTTGCCAGAGCTTGGGGTGCTACTGGATGCTCTGGTATGATGGCACAGTCCCAGACAGCAGTTCCAAGTGGTCTTTGCTGGTTTCTTTGAGAACTCAAGACCTACCAGAGCCTGTCTTCTACCCCCGTCTTCTAGATTTAGCACGAGGAGGGACACATGCTTCCAACATAATGTAAAAAATATATAATGTAGCAACACTGGGAAGGCCTCATCTGCCTGGGGATGCTCTGGAAAATAAAACTGAATAAATTAGGAATGGGAAGTGAAGGCATGAGAAAGCCCTGTGTGGATGCTCATGCTCTGAAGTAACATGACCTCAGTTCAGTTTGGCTTAATATTCCAGTAAAGGCAATTAAGCTAGAGTAAGGTCCTGGGAATGAGCTCATCCACACAAGGTGTTAACAGACTTTAACTACTGTCGGCAGACAAAGCCTCAGTCAATAAAACCAGAACTGGTTCAGCCTGGTTTTGAGAGACTCAAGTCTGATGGTGCTCAGGGTATAGCTACCAACCTAGACACCAGAATCATCAAACTGTGGTTTCATTCCTTTTCAAAGTTTCCCATAGTTTCTGGTCATATTACCATCTCTACAGAGCCACCACATGCTTCCTGGAGAGCAGCATGGCCACAGCCTGTGCTCAACCACTCCCAACATACAGCTGGTACCAATACAGCTAGAGGGTGTTTAAATAGCTACTAACCACTGCAGTCATGCTCCACCCCACCAGCTCTGGTCGGCACAGAACATTCCTAAACACCAGCCTATCACTATCATTTGAATGTTATTTTATTATTTTGTAGTGCCAAGATAAGTGCTTGTTTCTTGATTGCAACAGTAAATCAAGAGAAAGATGTCTGTACTCAACCATTTGAAAAAAAAGATCCCTACTAAAAAGCACAATTTGGTTTTGCCATGGAAAGCGAAACTTGCGCCTGTGGCCTTACTCAGCAGTGTTCTGGCACACGTACTATATCAACCAAATTAAGGGGCAATATCAAGAACACTGTGATGGCAGAATTAATTTTTTTGTCCCATGGCATGACAGAGGTGCTTTCCCGAAAGTAATTCTTACTCTTGACATAGAGTGCAGACACCAACAACACAGCCACGTCTCATTATTTAAATCCCACGAAGCTGTAATCTATCAGTCAGTGCAATACTGCTCAGGACAGCAGATCTCTACGTACTCCAGAGCAAACTTCCCAGAGTCCCTAATGAGAAAAGAGCTTAGTACACTACTCTTACACAACATACTAGAAATTAAATATAACAGCACATAATGAGAGAACCGCTGCAGGCTTATTTAGGCCACTGAAGTTTTGCAGCTAAAATAGCTCCGAAGTTAACTGTTTCACCCTCCAAAGCAAAGTGCTAATGGACAGTGAATGGCATAATACACAGCCATTGACTTGGAAGGGAATTTTTGCCTAAAAGGCTTTGAGCAGTCGCTTTCAGCCTGCCATTTTGATGGCAGACTGCGGACTGCTCCTGAGGGATTCACAAAAGGTTACTGGAAAAAACAAGATTGCTGTACTCTATAAGACAAAGTCAGATGTCTCGAAAGGGGCTCATATGTCCCCCTAGAATATTTTGAAGGCAGCAAAAATTGAGAAGGGTTGACAACCTCCAGATGAGGGACAAACTCCTTATTTTATTTTGCCTTGTTTACACCAGGGTAACTCTCTTAATGTGAAGGGAGCATCTTCTGATGTACGCCAATGGCTTAGTAAAAATTAAGAGAGAATTAGGCACAAGTCAATTCACCTGCATGTGGCAGAATCACAATAATTAATCTGGTGAGAGTACAGTGGATTGCAAAAATCCAACAAGATGTTTCACATATGAAGCTCTGCATGTTGAAAACACAGAGTACATTTCATTATCAGATAAACGGTTTGTAACTGTGTCATTAAATATCATTTTATAATGACACACACTGGGGGCAGAATTAATGTTCTGCTTGGCATTATTGACTTCTAGGACTTAATCACGCAAATGGGACACTCTCTTAACAAGAATTTTTTTAAATCGCCTCTTGTGTTTAACCGGAGAATACGCGAGACAAAGGGCATTGCTCTCCATCCCAGGGAAGGCTTTCATACAAAACCACCTGTCATTGGACATGCCACATCCTTGCCCTGGACTACTGCACTTAGGAGGCCATCAGACAGAGGTGCACCCCTGCAGATTTCCTTAGCAAGCCTCCTGCCCCAGCTCCCACTTCAGGCAGCCTGCCCACTGTGGGTTACTGGGGCACAGCATAGCCATGCTCAGCTATTTGC
Organism: Dasyornis broadbenti; assembly: GCA_013397935.1. Taxonomy (NCBI): domain Eukaryota; kingdom Metazoa; phylum Chordata; class Aves; order Passeriformes; family Dasyornithidae; genus Dasyornis; species Dasyornis broadbenti. The sequence goes on along the minus strand of VZRN01003663.1, from coordinate 804,562 downwards.
AGTTTGCCACAGAACAAAAGTCATGCTAACAGCGGAGAGGCAGGCTAAGCAGAAGCAAAGCAGGAGTGGCTGCAACAACACAGTGTTCATGAACCTCTACATCAGAAATAAGAGGTGTCCAAAGTCTCTGTTTCACATGGAACAAAGTTATGTTCCCTGACTGATGCCATCAAACGTCCATCCTGCTTATGTGTACAGAACATCAAAAGCTATTTATCTGGGCCTGGCGATGTCCCTGTTTGCAATGGTCCTGTGTCAGGGTGCAGCATTCCGTGGTCTGTACGGATAACTAGCATTGGCACAAGATACCTTGGTCCTATCCAGCATCAAGTCTAATTGAGGAATGAGCAGAAGGAATGAGATGGCCTCCCCTCTGTATTCTGGCTCCCAGTCACCAGGAACTAGGGACCATCTGCAGCCCAGTCTGTATCCACCACTGAGTGCTGAACACATGGGGCTGTGCGAGAAACTGCCCTTTCTAATGCTTTAAAGCTCACTTACTGGAGGTGGCACCACCGTTATGTAGGATGTTCCTCAGCTTTTCTTATGTTTGATTACTTGCCAATCGTCACTCCTGTCTCCAAGGACTTTCAGAACATATGAAGCAGACGTGCACTTCGGGGTGAAACACACGGGGATTGAGAAATAGACGGCTGGAGAAGCAGAGGAAATAAAAGATGCATATAGAGACATACACAGAGAAAAAGAGAGGAAAAAGATTATGTAACTCCATCAGGCTTCTCTCAAGAAAAATGGAGGCTTGGTCTTATTCCCAACTGCATAAGCCCCTATTGTTTAATGAAGAATCAGTATTTAAGCAATAATCACAGTCAGCCCCACTGTACAACATCCTGTTGTTCTGCATCCTCTCAGGGCATGTTTGATTCATCAGTCAGCACTCCTAACCTTAGGCTGAAGCGTGGGTGGCTCTGTCACTGGGTAGCACAGCTTACATGGGGACAGTGCGAAAAAAATACAAATTTCAAGACTGATCCCTTGAAACATTGGTCTGATAGTACAACATGCTGCTATGCCATGCCAGAGCATCCCCTCTGGGATTTACAGGTTGCAATTAGCAGGTGAATGTGCTACCTTCCCCAGGGGCTGATGAAAGCACCTCAGTGCCTATTGATTGCCAATCAATAGCCACTTCCCATCTCTCCCTCTCAGTTTCTACAGGAGCAAGTGTTGGTAATCAAATAAGAGTGGCAGGCTGATAAGATCCTGTTATCAGTGCACCAGCAAAATGGGATTCTAGATCTAATCTCTTATGTCACATTTTCAACCCAAATCACTGAGATGTAACCCTTCCAATAACTGAAGTATGTAGCCACAGCTGCTTGAGAGAAAACTTCTCAATCTCCATCCAGGTCAAGAACGCCAATGGAAAAGCCAAATTCCTGCTCTGACTGAAATCCAGGGAGAGCAGGAACAATTGCAGGAAAGGCCCCTAACAGTAGGAATTATTGCACCTTCTCATGGATTCCTATTGTGCTTCCAAGTCACCAAATGAGTCTGAACTGCCCTTTAATTCCATTTGTCACAAAGAAACACTACTAAAAACTAAGGTTCTCAAAGAATATTTCACAGACTGCTCTTCTGGCCCTGTGAAATTTCCAGACCTTTTCAGCTAGAAAAACTCCATAGGGGACTTAAATATTTCAGAGCCTACTTGCACTCCAGTCCTGGCAGACCTTGGTTAAAATCTCCTGTAAACAGCCCAATTTCATGGCTACTTACTGACATATCCTCATGGCACACAGCCATCTAGGGACACCTGGACTGCCTGAGAAAGGAAGCTTTAAATAAGCTGTCATGACTGCATGGCTTGTGCTCTTCCAACCGATCAAGTCCAAATGACATGGAAGTAACATGCCAACAGAACAGCAAATACCAGCAAAGAAATGGTTAACACAACTCCCTCCACCTGCTCTAACTGCAGGAGTCTTTCTACTACATTTGAGACGCTTGAGTTCAGGCTCTCAGAGGGCTACTCTATTTAAAATTGAATGTTAACAGGAAAAAAAATTAAAAATTCAACCAGACATCAGGGTTCAAAGACAGCCAGTCCGGCTGTTGAGTACTTCACATGAAATGCATATTATCTGAGATCCCAGGAAGATGGTGCTTCTTCCCTCCTTGTCTTTAGCCTTTTTTTCTGACCATTATTTCTGGAAAACTTCTCCTGTTTTTCACCCCATTCTGCCAAATCGGCTACAACACCGGTCTCTGGAAGAGAAATCTGCTCTGGGGTCAGTTTTACACATGCCATAGACCAGGGGACCTTGTTTCTGCCCCACAATTTCAGTGTGTGTGATGAACACGTGAAATTTAGACCTGAAGGTCAAAGCAACAGATCACCAGGAGAGGATGTTGCTGCATGTCCTCAGTTTTTTTCCAGCAGTCAGCAATGGCTGATGTACACCTGGGCAGATGGAAAATGAGTTACACATGGTGAGTACATAATACATGTGTCACGCAAAGGGACATTCTCTAACACTGCCCGGGCGTTCAGCAAGGAGGACACTTGCTGCACTGGGATATAAGCTCTGTTGCAGGGCTGTGCTCTCCTCAGGAGCTCTGCTATGTGTCTAGTAACCAGCACCTCAGCTGGCCAGCATCTAAGAACACTCACTTATTTCAGATGGGAGAAAATCACTACATGGGCATTGGGTGGAAAATTCAAGCTCACCAGCTTTGCCTGGGCATTCCCCAGACGAGGGAAGAAGGTGGGCAGTCCATGGAGACCTTCCCTTGACATCCCAATAGGAGCCAAAGATGCTTCCATCTTTTACAGGGAATAAACCTCTGCCACTGCCTGCAAAATCTCCAGTCAGTAGCAGTGACAATTCTGGCTAATATTTATGCTGCTGACTGATGTCACAGAGCTTACCCTAGGCACCAATTACCACTGGGACAGGAACACCATGGAGGCACATAAACAGTGTGTGTGAGCACAACTTCTGGGAGTCAGTTACAGAAGGACTTTTGGAAATTTGTAGTTGAACATTAGCATTGCATAGGTGTCCAGCACTGTGGTTTCTTCCCTGTGTTGCTAATATTGATCCTTCTTATACAGTGCACTGATTGCTGGTTAATTATATGTTGCTGATAAATCAATGCACTGCTTCAATCTTGATTTGCTTTAAACTGCATGAACCAAGCAGTTTCTCCCTGCCTCACAGCTCTTTCCCTGCAGAGTCTTTCCCACTCAGCCAGCACCCAGCCTGCATCAGGGCAGTGGCTGACCCCATCCCAAGCACAGGACCTGCATTTCTCTCTCCCACCTTCCCAAGGCCCATTGGCCCCTATCTGCTGTACACCAGCAACCCACACTCTGCCATACTGACCTTTCCCTTGGACCATGGTGCACATGGGCTGACCAGGACAGGCCTGCATGTTACCCCATCATCCCCGGAATGGACTAAGAGGCTGAACTGTTCAGGTCTTACGCTGTCTTCTCAAGGTTGTGATTAGAAACTGGCTACCCGTTAAACCTCACAGCACTGACCACTACATTTTCAGTCTGACAGACCAGACAGCCTGTTAATCCATCTTGTGTCACCCACCAAGGCTGTATCTTCCCAATCTGGTTATAATGATGCTATGGGAGAACACATCAAAAACCAAAAACCAAGATAAACGTCACCCACTGTTCTCTCTATGGCCACCATCTCAGGCTTCTCACCACAGAAAGCCATCAGGTTAGTCAGGCATGATCTGCTATGGTAAACTCATGCTGACAGTGCCCAGTCACCTGCTGCTAGAAAGAGCACAATAATCTAGCATATATCCACTCCCAGCTGGTTGGCCTTCACTGTAGGAAAGTTTTTCTTTGTAGGTTCTCAGTTTAGGCAAGGCTAAAAGCAATTTAAAGTTGCTGAAGGACTCAAATGGTCTCTGATGAAAGGATGGAGTGAAAAAGGGCTTACAGCACAAGTTGAGATGGGCATGTAACCACATCACACACCCTGACATCAACTAACAAACAGGCTGTGAGTGAGACCCTGTCACCTTTATGGATGGGACTTTGGACCCCACAGTTCTCAAAGGTGCTCACCAGAGCCTGGGAAAAAGTCCTTATTGGGGACAGCAGAGGCAGAATGAGCAGAGGAAACAGTGGCATCACCTTCCACGCACAAAAACTGTCACATGCATGTGAGAGGAGGGAATGGTGTGCCCAGTTGCTGCAAAAAGGCAGAAACAGATCAACAGTTCCACAGCTGCTAAGGGGTTAGCAAGAGGTTGGTGCTTTAAATGGCAAGGCTCTGGTGAGACACCACATCCCTGCAGGAGCCTTGCAGCAACAGCTGACATTCAGATCCAAGCAAGCTCCTTGGAGAGGGCTGTGGGAGCCAGGATCAGCAGTGCCACATCATGACAAAGCCCACCGACCTGTCACTATTCCCAAGGTGGATCAATGTGCCTCATCTGGGCATGGCAACAGAAGCATCTCAGAGGTGACCCCAGACAGGCCACCCCAGGGAGGTTTTGTCCCCAGCGCCTGGTGCCCATGCAGGAAGGAAGCCTGGGATTTTTGCAGCAGATCTCTGTTCCTGATGAAGAAACTGTCTGGTTTCTAGTCCCTGCATCCCAGCCGTGCCAACCACCCTGCTCTCCAGAGCCTGTGTTTTCAAGCAAGCATCACACAAACTTTCCAATCACCCTTCCAGCACTGAAGGATGCTCAGCACCCAGGCACTCACACCTCACTCACGGCATGCTCCCCAAGAGCAGCACACTCCTCCTTGTGGGACAGGCACACCACTGCTGACTGTGCCAGCCCCCAGGCCTGCCCAACACAGGCATCTCCAAGTCCTGATTAACCCCCTGCCCTGTAGTACCTCACAGGACCACAGGCTGCCAAACACAGTCTGCTCATGGGCACTCGCTTCTTCTCAGTAGATAAAATGATCCTGCTGCTCAGTTTGTTGAATAATTTGGGATTCCTTCCATACAAAAGGAGAAATAAAAGCACAAAATGTCTTTAATTGCTATGAGAAACTGCCATGGGTAACCAAACAATATTACCTCGATATTCCTCAGGGCCTCTCAACGCTCTGCCTACAGGAGGTCAGATATCCTTGACCATGCTACTGTCCCATCTCCTTGTTAAAGAAAAAGCATGCAACTGCCCCTAAGGCCAAGTGAAGCATGAGACAGCTGGTAAAATGGGTTTCCCTAGGAAGAGAAAGCCAAGGTGTTACAACACAGCAAATGCACACGAGCAGCGAGAGTTACTCCAGAGCTGTGGTAAAAACACAAGTCAAATGCAGCCTGCAAGAGCCTGCCCCAAGTGTTTGTCTAAGTCTCCTGTTCTGGACAAGGATATGGTGCTCAAGAGCCACCAGGATTTACACAATGATTCAACATTTTTTCATGCCAAAACTCTTGCTTTGCTGCAGTGTTTGGAGTTAGGGATCATCATTACAGATACCTAGATGCCAAGAAGATGAACATGGGGAAGAATGTTGGTTTTCTCTTCACTCCAAGCCATATTCAACAGCAGTGCTGCCTGAAAAAGAGCAGATGCCCTTCCAGTGTGACCTGAAGCATTCACTGGCAATAGGTAGTGGAAGCAGGTAGGCTCCAAGGTGCTAGTTTTTTTCTGGGCTGGGGGAGCAGAGACAGCATAAAGCAAGCAGCAGAGATCAGCTCCTCCTCCCTTGTCTTTCCTCAGCAAGACTGAGATTTCCTTCCCTACCAGTTAGTGGAGAAGAAAACAGGAGACGAATTCATCTCCAAGACACTGCCACTGACTGAGGAGTCTGGTTGAAGTACTAGCCTTGCAGAAAGAAAACCAGCTCCACATTAGAGTAGAAGACCAAGGCCCTATGGTTCTTAGCAAGGAACTCTCATCCATTTCTTTTTCTCATTCTTTCTCATTCCAACCACGATGCTCTCTGCCGTTCTCCAGATTACTTAGCAATTCACAGCAGAGCTTTTCAGAGTCCTGGACACACCCCCACCAGAGCCCTGATGGCCAGTGATTGCCCATGTAACTGTCCCCCAAGGAGAGAATCACACTGAGATCACAGAATCAATTAGGCTGGAAAAAACCTCTGAGATCATCAAGACTCAGACCAAACATCACCTTGTCAACTAGACCAGAGCACTGAGTTCCACTGGCCTTTCCTTAAACACCTTCAGGGATGGTGACTCCACCAGCAGCTCCCTGCCCATTCCAATATGCAATCATTGTTTCTGTGAAGAATTCCTTTGTAATAAAGATGCTGCACCCTAGTGCCATCGAAACAAAACTCAGCTGCACCTTTGGTGATTCACCTCCAAAATGCCAGTCAAGGACATACACTGGGACCCAGCTCCATCGTCTTCAACATCAGCATGATGTTCTCCTGCTTCCTAGTGGGAGCAAACCTTGCTCATCCACTGTCTCCATCATCTCTCAAACATCCCTTGCCTGCCCCATCTCATATTCCAGAGGTGTCCAGCTCACTTAGAGCTCTGGCATCTGAGGGCAAAATGATACTTTGAGGCTGAGAGACAGCAACTCAACAGTACCCATAGCAACTACAATCCTGTGACAGACAGATGGGTTTACTCATGTGGGTGGATGAACTTCCTGTGAGAGCCATCTGAGGCTGCTGAACTACAGCAGGTTTGGGGGCAGAGCATCATCAGTCCTCTATGGACTATGGGAATTCTTCAATCTCAAGGCAGACAACGCTGTTTCCCAGCTGACTTCTACTGTGGGTCAAGAAACTCCTCCACAAGATTTCTTTAGGTACTAGAAAGTCACACCAACACCTCACCTTGCCCTCCTTCTCCAGTTTTCTGCAGATTGATTGAAGCTGATGCCTCTTGTGAGAGTTAATTGGAATTACAGTATTCCATGGAAGTCCTCTACACAGTGGTCAGTGTTCTTCATTTCTAGTCTAAAACTGTTTCAGATGCTGCTATGCTGTGGTTCACACCAGGGGGTCTGCATTTCAACTGGTAGTACAATTAGTTCTCTTTGCAGAACATCCCAGCTTGTATTAAGATCTCACAAGCTACCAGCAGACAGGTAGGACACTGCCAATTATGGAGCTCAATCCCTTCAGCACTCTGTGTATCACCGGCTATTACTACACAATAAGAGGTAAAAAGTCAAGTTTAAAGGCTTAAAGAAAACTTCCCAATCTTTAAAATTTGCAAGAAGCTTTAGAGAAGATGGCAAAGGTGGAGGTGAGCAGCCCTGGCTGGAGTGGTCTGAAGGCTGGGAAGAGGAATGGGGGTACAGTGATGCTCACATGCTGCTAACAGGTTTATTCTGCTGGCAGGGATTCCCTTCAGAAGCATTTGGGTAAGTACTGTACACCACCAAGTTCAATCTGTGCTAAGCAGATTAGTTCCTTACCGGTGAAAGGTTCTGGGCAGCAGCAGACAGTTGCTCACCATGTGATACAAGGGGGCTGTCATTATGTTTCATAGATATGATATAATTATATGCTCCCTGGAGGGTACTTCTAATTGAATTATAGGGTGTCTCACAAGTATTCTGGGCAGCAGTTTGAGGAAGCTCTCACCGCCCAAAACAAGATAGAGATACCCTTTCATTCCATTAGATGTTCTCTCCAGGGAGCAGACCATTACCTTATACAGTAATTCACTTTAAAAAATCATCTCCCCCCCGTTCAAATTGGAAGAAAGGTACCCTTAGTAGAAGTTTGTTGATGCTATGTACTTGTTCCTCAGGCCTCTCCTCCACAACTTCACAGCCCTGAGAAACTCCTTTGCCTGCCACCAGGACAGCCTTACACCACAAGGGAGAAATATCTTGCCAAAGGCAGTCACCATTCCCTGCCCAGGTAACTTCTAGGCTCCATTCCCAGCGTGGGGACAGGAAATACGGTGCCACATGAGCTATGATACGCCAGGCTACACGTACAAGGAAATCTCAGCCTCCTTCAAAAAGATCCCAAAAAGCACTCTCCAAAGGTATTTGACCTTGTTCCAGGCCAGGCCAATCAGGGGCTCCAGTCAATACAGCATCTACTGGGGAGGGTCCTCCCTCAGCCTGCTCATCCATTTGGCCTGCCTTCAAATACCCCAGAGCTGTGTATGACCACCCTGGTCCCACAGAGACAGATGGAGTGACCCCAGCACAAAGCAGCTTGTTCCCCTGAGGCTGGCCATGCTTGCATTGCCTGGGCACCCAAAGCCAGTGGCCTATTTCTACCCTTGGATTTTGCTCTCCATTTCAGTCTGGACACATTCCATTTTTCCCTCATGAACCAGATCTTTCCACAGGAGCTGCAACACCAAGCTTGTAAACCCAGATGCTCTGCTGTCTGCTCCATAGTGCCACACCTCCTCCAGCTCCTGGATGGCCAGAAGCACCTCTCAGGAACACACAGGGGACCTACTGCTCCCCACAGAGCTTAGAGAAGAAAAAAACCTACCTGCCACTTATTGATGTTCTCCCAGCACAAAAGGCTGCAGAGCCTTTGATCTTTAGTCTCTCCTCTGGGCACTGTGCTCCAAGGAAACAACTCTTCACTTCTCTCCTGCACCACCATTGCTGTCTACAACTTACTGTCAAGCCAGAGGAGATGTCACATCTGTTATGCCTTTTTTTTTTGCTGCCCTATACCATCCAAAGGATGGGTTAATCAGGCCTCTGAGCTTTTTTTTTTTTTTTTAATTATGTTACCTGAAGGGAAAGCCAGCACCAGCTGCCCACTGCAAAGTCTAATGGCCTACTGAAGCTGCCATCAGCTCTGACTCCCACAGACCATGTCTAGCACTGCTCCACTTGTCAGGCCACAAAAAGAGCAAGAAAGACAATTATGTCAAGAATTTGCTAATTATAGAAAATTAAGACTTTCCAACAGGACAAGCACCACGGTTGCCAGTGAGATAATGTGTTCAGATCCTCACTCTTTCCCAGTGCTACAGCCTCTCACACCAGCAGTAGCCAGGCTCCTCCACCCTGCCATGGCTGGATCCAGCTGATGAAACCCTAGGAGCCCAGCTATGAGGCAAGCAGTTATTGCTCATACATAGTCTGCTCACTGTGCTTCTGCATTATGCAAAATTCTGCCCAACTCTGGTGGTGTCACCGCAAAGGACACATCTGGGAAAAACTGCCAATCCGCATGTTTCCGCTCCCCAGCTCCACCACAGAATGAGAAAATACTGTGAGCTACCCAAGCCCACCACAACCCACCCCAAAAGTAAGCATATCTGATGTCTTGGAAAACAGAGCATTTGATGTCTTGCAAAGCCAATACACTGGTCCTGGCTCATCCTTCCTAAATAGCGTTTTGGTCTACTTGTCTTTACTGAGGGAAACGGAGATAGCAGTATTAAACCGAAACCCTCAAGCAGATGAGGTAAAGGAGAGATCAACCCAGGAGGGCAGACAGGTAAAGCAGAGATAAGTGGAGCAAAATTTCTACATTAAATATTGATAGTTTTATCACACTATAAAGGATAAAAACAGAGAAGCACAATGCTCAGGTAGGTATTTTTTTGAGGGTAGGATACATTTGGCTTGCTTATCTCATGGAAAGAAAAACAGAAGCACAAAAGGTAATTCCCAAGCCACTTCACTTTAGCAACATACTTTTATGTGGAGTGTAAGTGGCGTAGCAGCAGATAAACCATCAACAACACACTCAGCCAAACAGCGCAGCACAAGCAGGAGCAACCACTCCTGGAAAATCTTTGGAGAGGTGAACAGAGAGAGAGAACAAGTCTATTTCCTCCCCAGTGCCTGAAAACACTAAAGGAGATTTTCCACAATCTAACAGAAGGAGCAGGAGATCTGAGTCATGGTTTTTGCTCACATGGAGTAAAGCATCAAGTCCTGGCCTGCTTTTAACACCCAGAAGGTCTCCACATGAGGATGTGGAAGAAGAACAGTGGGAAAAGCAGAGGCTGTCAGGAATGTGCTGTCCGGAGGAGGGTTTCCAGTCACTGCAGTCCAGCTCTGGGGCTGCACAATGCTCCACATGAAGCTGCTCAGGCTTTGAGGCTCCTCAGCAGACATCCCCGCTGGCCTCCTCAGGACAATTCCACTGGTACTTTCTGATATTCAGACTTCCACCTCGCTGCCCTTCCAGCACAATCCACCCAAAGGGTCCGACCCACCAAGCAGCCAGTGCCTGCTCAACACCAGGACTGACTTCAGCTGAAATGCTCGCAGCAGCACATGCTGGCACCCAGCACCCAGGCAGAGACTTGAGGGGCCTCATCTGTCAACAGCCCATCTGCTAAGACAGCTGTAAATATGCACAAGTCCACATTCCTCCCAGCTTTAAATCTGCTGTTTTCACTGAAGTTAAATGGAGGATGAACTTGGTCCCTGGTGCTTTTATCAGCTAGCATAGCAAATTCTTTTATCACCTTTTTTCCTGACATGAGGTAAATAAAAACCAAATCATGCTGCTAGCAACAGGTAAATCACCTCATATTTGAAACAGCTGCCACCTTGCACCAGGATGAGCTGCTTCTCTTTAACCACATCAAAAACGTGCTGGAGGACCTCATGTTGGGGAGACTTTAGACTCTGTTGTTCTCTCATCTCATTTACAGAAGGATAATTCCATACTTAACTTGAACTGGCACTCTGATTTGTTAAAAGCCACAGACACTTTATAATGATGCTTTAAGTAGCGTTCCCACTGTTGGCTTTAAAAAAAAAAAATCCCAGCACATACTTGGAATGATACACAGTCCATCAAGTTTGCCACCCGCATCTCTTCTTATCCCCTGAAGCTGCGTCATTCAACCTATGCTTTCTCCTCCTTCTTAACATGTGGGAAACAAATACAACCTGTGTCTCTGTAACCCTGTGTGTAAAGGGCATGACCTCTAAGTTACTGATTTTGCAAAGGTGCTCCACTCAGTAAGGCATGAGTCAGTAGGAGTAATGCAGGCAAAGTCACAGTAAACTTGTTTTATCTTGGATCAGTTCTGGTCTGTTGTTTGTTTTTAAACCCAAAACTTGGTTGTGTCATTTGTCAGGGTGAATGTCCCTGTGTTTGCCCTAAACTAGAAGTATCACTGCCCTCTCCTACACCTCCCAGAACGTCCCTTTGAAGAGCCTTCTACTTGAAGAATCCATAAGCTTCCCAGGAGCTGCAGAAGAGTTGATCTCTGCCACATGCCTCATTTTTGAGCTGGGGTCCCAGTCCTCCCCTGTTTAATGCTGTCACATAATGCCTCCTTTGATGGGCAAGAAGTCACAGTCCCTGAGACAGGATGTTGTTTGTCCTTCATGGACAGAGGGCAAGTATGTCCCCCTGACACCTGCCAACAGGACTATCTGAGAAGGTAAAGGTCAGCTCAGGGCTTCTCTTCTTCCCAGTGTGGTGTCAAGGTCTCACATTTCTGCAGGCTGATTTTACAGACACTCCAGAAACAGTCCCCTGACGTCTTACACTAATCCCCTGCAGGTCACTTCACCTAGACCTCACAGTGGGATGGACTGCAGCAGAAATTAAAGCATTTGTGCATGTATGTAAAGGAATTCAGTTAAATTAGATAGTGTCAAGATACTGCTAAGAGAACTGACAGGAGAATTTCAAAGCAAAAAGCAAACACAATTGCCTTTCAACACTGGCAAAATAGTGGGGGAAAGCTGGCTTAACTGAAGGGCAGCTGCTACTGTTTTCCCTTCATGTGAATTAAAATAGGGACCAAGAACTTCTAATTTAGGTGTAGGAACAGGAAGAGAAAGCCAGAAGGTGCCTACCCACTCATAGAGACAAACTGAAGAAAAGCTTGGAGGATTCAACCTCAACAGGCTCTAATGGGAAGGAAGTATGTTCTGAGAGAAGGAAAGCATCAGCCTCACACAACAAATTTTCATTGCCTGGAATCCCACTAATAAGTCTTAATTTTTTGAAGGCTGTCTCCTCAGAGCCCAGAGCCTTAGGGTCAGTGTATGGTGTATGAGAGCTGTTGAACAAGATTTGACTGGAGTACCAAAGAACAGACTAGAGTACCAAAATAATTTTGTTTTTACCTTGGTCATTAATTGCAGTCATCACAGCTGATATAAATAAAGCAAAGTCTGCTGATGCAGCACACCTCCATGTCATGTAGGCAAAATTTAATTTAGGAAAATGAGCATCCAAAACTGCAGCTCCTGTTGTCAGCTTGGGGGAATAGTGAGATATTCCAGTTATTGCCTACACCTGTACCAACCCAACTCTCAACGGCTAGAGAGAGGTCAGTGAATCTGCATAAATACAATGTGGTCCTGGATAATGGGAAATGATAAGCTTGATGTACACAGACCTTCTCTGGATAGAGCACAGGTCAGCAGTTCAGGGAGATCAGTTTTTATTCTCGTCTTATCTTTGATCTGCTGGGTAGTTCAGAAGGAAGAGAAATCACTATCTCTGTATTTTTTCCCCACCTGCAAAATGGGAATACTGACTCTAAATCTCCTTTGCAAAGTGCTATGAGATCTACTGATGAAATACCAAGCAAAAGAGATAAGTATCAATCTTATTTTTATCTATCAATAATAACATTCCTCTCAAAATGACCCAACCACGACTGCGTAGGTGATCAAATTTAAAAATCAAGTTCACAGTTTCCTCAGGCACTGCATGGCAAAAAGGAAGACCAATCAATGATGCTAAGCCTCAGTGTGATATCCTTCAAACAGAAAACCGCCACTCCCTTTTCTCCACTGTCACCTTAACCAGATCTGCTGGGAGAAGCCAACAGCCATCACAGCAGGAGAATGAGCAAGGGGTTAGGGCCCAGGTGTCTCTTTGTCCCAGCATGGGTGGACAGGAGGAGAAAAGGACGAGGGGATACTGACCTTCCTACCAAACAAGGGTGGCACAACACACAGGAGAGAGGGCAGCAGCACCAGCATATTCCATCTGCCCGGGGGCAACTGTTAACCACCAGCCTTGGGGCACAGCACCAACGTGACCTTAACCCTGACAGAACCACCTCTGGCCACCACATGCACACAAAGACACATTTCATGAGCCCCCTGCCAGAAAGTGTCTGAAGCCCCCAACAGGAGGATGAGTTTTCACTGCTCAGTGTCATGGCAGCACTTTGGAGGACCAGTCTTACCAAACCAAGCACATACTGGGAGACAGCCCAAGGCTCACAGTGACTCCATGGTGCAGACCCAGCCATGCAGACAGCAGTCTGGGGGATTCTCTGGGGAGAAGCAGACAAGGAGAGGCAACATGCAACTTGCACAACATCCTGCCTGAATCCTGAAGGGAAGTAATAGCATCTCACTGCCTATCAAGGCAGGCTTAACGTGTTTGTCTCCAGCAGTCTCCGTACAGAAGAAAGAGCGAACCCTTCTGATATTAAGTGCTGTGCCTAATACACACATAGATAAGGGACTCTAGGTTTCCATGTGTTATCAAAGTTTAGCCACGCTGACTGAGCAAGAGGCTTTGCAGGCCATTGAATACCAGTTCAACACTGCAGCATCTTTCAAGAGCCAGTTCCTTCCTGAGCCACAGGCAACACTGTGAAGGCTCAGGGCAAATGGCTATAATTCTGGTAGCCTGCAGGTCCTGAAAGTAACTTAGCAAGCAACAAAGGCATGCACTAAAGTAGCACTCTTCACCTAAGCTTTAATTTGGTACAGCTGCTGCAAGTGACAGAGCCATAGCAGAACTTCATTGCCTAGCTGACATATCAACTAGCTATTGCTAACTTGTGTATCTTCCCAAACTTTCTAAAATAAGACATAGACAAATTTCCATATGAATTTGAACAGTTTAAAACAGAGGAAACAATTTAAACAGAGAAAATTTAAATTAAATTTAATGACTTGATAGGAGTTCTCTTTATAATGTAAAAAGAAAATCCTTTAAAACTCAATTCATTTTTTGCTTCTGGCTCTTAATGATTTCTTTATTGCTTAGACATGATAAAGCAGCAGGGTCAATCATTCTTCTACATTTTCATGCCTTCAAGAACCTAACATTTATTTCCATGCAAAATCATTTAAAAGAAAAGTATTCAGTCATCTTGCCAGAAAATAAAAAAAGAAGCTTTTAATTTGATTGATCCTTTTAGTCAACAAGAGAGCTAGGATTCCACTTCAGCTGCTTAGGTTATATCTGGCCCTCATTAGGGCAGGAGTTCAGAAATAACAAATGTATTGAAAAGGAGGCAGCATAATCAAATATTTGTGACTTGATCGATTCCCTTCTCAACAGATGACAGCATTCAAGATTACATGGCTTGATTTGAAGCTATCCAACACTCAAACACACCCATACAAGCACACACTGCATAGGACCATATTTCAGTAATAATGGCATTGTTTCAAGCCCCCTCATCTCAGCCTGCTTTCTCTTGTGCTCCCACCCAAAAGTGAGTAAGGAAACTTTGACTGTGTTAGTCTAGAAAGAATCACAGAGGCAATAAGCAAGACCCGCTGGCAGGATCCACTTCCCTCTTGTTCTGTAATGCTCACATCAACTCAGCTTTTTTTAGTCCCATATATTTTAGGGAAAGCCTCTCAAAGACAACCCTGAGATAGTTTATTTTATCTTGTTAAATCTAAGTGAGGACCTGTTTTCCACTTAGTTTCCAGGGAAGGTGCTTATCCTTGGCCTTCACAATCTGGTAGGTGGCAGCGCCTCTCCTATAGTTCAGTCTCAGGGATGCTGTGTAATCCAGTGCCCCTCAGAATAATTTAGCCATTGCTACACTTCAGGAGGCCAACCTACAAACTGCTTACAGATCACCTGCTGCTGCACAATGCAAGACTCAGTTCTTTAGTGCGTGTGATGGAGAACAAGCTGAGAGCATGAACTGAAGCTTTTGCTCTCCTTCAGTTTACACAAATCAGTTCTTCTCTGTGGCTGCAGTTCTGTAGATCCTTAGCATACATGCATAGCCACAGCAAAGTTTAGCACTGCCTTATGTGTTTGCAAGGTGCTGTTAAATAATTTTCCTCCTCCACGAGTCAAAAAATCTTAAGAAAGTGACTCCATGAGAAGATTGAGAAAGTTAAGGCAGTGAGATGGGCATGCCGGTGCAGGAATTTTACACCAGCATGGAAACTAGAGCCCAAGTTCCACTTTTCCTAGGCAAGGATCTAATCAGTAGGCTGAAGTGGAGAGTACATAATCTTTCCCTGCCTTCTGACTCCCTTAGTATTGCCTACTGATCATCTTAGTCTCTCTCCCTGCTTTCCTCTCTGTTATGTACTGGGCTTGGTGGACTCTTGGTTCCCCCTTCAGTGTGCAGGGGATATCAATACCTCGTGGTGGATTCCCCTCAGTGGCAAGGCATCTAAGAGGCAGAGCCTCAAATATTCAGCCAGACAATGCTCTAGCTATTTGGTGACCCAGTGTCTTCAGACAGCCTTGTACCAATCAATACTGTGACTCATTGCCCTCCGGGTCAGCAAAACTGTACCAAACACCCTATCCACCCATCTTCCCAAACTGGTCTGAACAAATCGTTCATTGGAACAGTAGCATTATGGGTCTGAATTCAGATCTAAATCACCTCAAATTTGTTTGTAGCCTGAATATTTGCTCAAAATTATTTTTCTGCATTCAGATTTAGAAAGCAGAAAAGGAAGAAAATATTAAACCCACCTACTACAGCTTCCAAGTTTCTATAGCTGCTACAACCTGCACCTCAGACAGGAGCTAGCAAAATGCAGCAACTGACCTGTGTTCACTGAATTTACAAGCCAAGGACTGATTACTGAAAATTACCCCCACATTTCCAGAACAAAACTCCATTTCTAGAATTCCTGGAGGTATGAACAAAAGAGTAAATAGAAAATGAAGGAAAATACGTGCTGGCTGATACGATCTCCCTCCTTGTTAGGCTTATTAGTTTGATTAAGTGCTATGTTGAGCCACTACGCTAATTCTAGCTTCAAAAGAAATTAATCTCTGCTAGCCACACGGTTTCCATCGCCACTAGGGGTAGTAAGCTTTGTTCCCAGAAGGCCCCTGATGCAGAAGTGAATGTCACATGAATGTATCAGGTGGGAGCATCATTTTAAATACACTACAAATGTCTTGTCTACGCTCTAGGCCATCACTGGGTCAAAAACTACATTGTTAAGTGACCTACACATACTTGTTTTCTGGACTGCCTTTTTTTTTCATTACAGTCTGTGCCACAAAGATACACCTGGTCTTGCTGAAAGTGATTTGTTTCAACCCAAGTGAAGCAACTATGTGGATATGCTCTGACCTTCTGCCACACTTTTCAAAGACAAAAGTAGTCTTCCATTGGCCAGCAGATAAGAAAAAGGGAGTATAGCTTGGAGTAAGGTGGCTCATGGGCTTACTTTCTGGTACCCTAAATCTGCTGGCCTGTCACTGATGGGTCTTCTTCAAGCAAGGAAAGTCTCTGCTTCAAGACCTGCTTGAAGTAAAGTAGTATCCATTACATTTTAGGTAGCCTGCTCACAGGAGACTGTGACCATAAACCTAACATTCTTATTCACTTTCTCCACAGAAATCAGCTTGAGGCTCAATTAAGGAGACTAGCCTGCATGGCTGATTTTCCCAAAAAGGCCAGATCAGAATAGTTGATCCCATTCCAGCTCTGACAGCGGCTGAAGCCAGCCAACAGGAGTTTCTGTTCCTTTAAGAGGAAGAGCACATACTTATCGTGAAGCATCAGGATTGTGGATATTAGCTGGATTAAATGGTTTAGTGGGCTAAGACAGAAGGTGCTATTGAATTAAGACATCCTTACTTCATAGAATTTAATATATTAACATCCTTCCAGGTACAGTATTGGGAGGCTTGGTACACATATTTCCTTTCTCTGATGTCAGATGCAAGTCTGCACAATTCTTCCTGTGATAAGTCAAGTGATTAGGTTTTAACAAAAGGAACCTAGGCACTTAACACTCAGGAGTTTTAGCACCAGGCTCACACCTCTGTCCTTCTCCCTACTCAGCTAAGGGATTCTTCTCATTCCTCACTAAGGTTAACAACAGGTACTTAGAGCAATTAGACATTATCGCCTCTCTTGTCTTTATTACTTCCTAGCTTAGTATCAGCTACTTAATACGCAATAAAAAAAGCTGAATTAATAGGATGGTGTGCTGGTTTTGCTTTGGATGGTGTGCTGCACCCCTTCTTTATTCTGTATGAAAACACTGGGTCATGGAGTCACATAGACAGGCTGCGATCTGCAATGCTTTTAGACCATTATTGCCATTTGCCGTGGTATTTTATAAGGGGAAAAACCACAGGTAGTAAATGAACAGACATACAGAGATCATAGAGAAAGTGACATGGGGAATATGGGTAGACCATAGAGTCACAAAGGCTGGAAGGATTTCATGTCCAGCAGAATAGCTTTGCAGCTGTGTCCGTGCTGTGAATTAGCTGCCACACACACCTGCCAGTTGCACAGGCAAGCCTAGGGACACAGGTATGAAATATCGCTCCTGTGAAAATAAAACCCCATGTCTACTGAGCAGCTCTTGCATGCCTGGTAATAATTGTTGTGAGCCTTTCATCTAAGGATTGCAATAAAGTCCTGTGTTCTCACTGTTTGGTGTTCAGAAAGAGGCTTTCCCGTATTTGCCCAGCCAAGTAAAACCTCATCCTTTTCCTTCTCTCTCCACCTTAACTCTCCATTAACCCTTAGCTTTAGTACAGGACCTCAGAGAATGATGTATTTTCCTCCTATCCCCTGGTCCCCAATATTTCTAAGCCTCAATTTGTCATTCCCAAGAGGGAAGGGACAGGAGCTTTGAGCTCTTAAATCCTGCTGTCGGCTCTTGCCTGAAGAAGGTAAGTAGGGGAACTGATGGAAAGCTGAAAAAAGGAGCCTGTCCCTTGCCAGCATTCACCTGTAATGGATGCAAAATGTGGAGTTAAACACCAAAACTAGATCCGAGAACAGAAATGAATGGGGTACTTACACAGTTTCATCATTCTTGAACTCCAACTCCCCATAAGTGTCTTCAAAGTCTTCTCCACCTCCTTTCGCTGTACCTTCTACTGTCCTAAATGGCACTATGACTGTACCCCGCGCACCTGATGTCCTTAGGACTTTGACTTCCATCACACCAATGCTCTCACTGACATGTATAATGTCACACTCAAACGTGAAGATGCCAGCATGGTCATCATCCAGGATAGTCACTGTGGCCACACAAGGAGAAGCCAATATGGCCTTTGGGTATGGGGAGTTACTGAGCTCTGGAGGTTCCTCAGTCTCCACCACACGGAGGTTACTGAGCCGCACAAAGAAATGCTCATCTTCCTCAAATATGTCATCATCGATAATTCCCACTGAGAACTCCTTCTGGGTCTCCCCAGATTTCAAGACAACAGTCCCCTCTGTGAACTCATAGTCAGCACCAGCATTGGCAGAGCCATCCTCTGTTTTATAGTCCACATAGATGGTCTTGGATATGTCCCCTCCTTTCCGTACCACTGTCAGGAGAACGGCGCCACAGTTCTCAAGACACTGGTAGGAGCATGGGTCAAAATAAATTTTGGAGATGAATTCCTCAGGTTCCTCTGGCCGCACCTCATGCAAGCTGGTGGTTCTCTTGGCTTGCTCAGCTGCATGCTTCTTCAGAATATTGCCAGCTCCTGTCATCATTCTGGTTGCTTGAATGCGATAAAAGGCTCTGCTCTTCTGCTGATGAGACAAAGCGTAATAGTTGGCCATCTCCACCAGCTGGTCCAAGTCCTTTTCAGGGTGCTTTTGCTTCAGGTCCTTTAGGATCCGGATCATCTCTTTGCGAGATTCATCTACCTCCTTCCCCTCCACAGTCACTAAGTTCCCATCTAGAAAGTGAGAGTTCATCATCTTGCCATCCATCTCAATTCCCTTAGGGTGATCACCTTCTGATTCTATGATAATGCCCCTGTGCTTGTCAGTACGGTACTTTTTGTGCATATACTTATAGAAAAGCAGACGTCTATCTGCTATCCAAGCCAGAAGGACACAAAGTGGAAAGAAAAAAAGAGTGAGCAGGCCTTCCCAAACCTGAACCACACCCGGAGAGAAGACAGCAAGGATCATGTACAACCAGATGTAAGCAAAGATGCTCCATGCAGCTGTGACAAAGAAAACCCTCAGATGTTTTATCTTCCTGGTTTCCCCATCAGGGATCACATAGACACAGATGGCAATGATGATAAACATATTGAAAGCAGCACTGCCAACAATTGTAGACGGCCCCAAGTCTCCAGCTATGAATCCATGCCCACACACTTCTATCAGAGACAAGAGGATCTCAGGAGCAGAGGAGCCCAGAGCCATGAGGGTCAAGTTGGAAACAGTTTCATTCCAAATCCGAATGGTGGTCGTTGTGGTCTCTCCATTGGGTTTCTTAATTGTTATTTCTTTCTCCTGTGATGTAATGACCTCTATAGATGCCATGAAACGATCTGCAATGATGGAGACTCCAAGGAACATGTAGATCAGTGCTACAAAGTATACAATAACACGGGCAATTTTGTCCCCAAGGGATGGGTTTTCTGGGTACCATATTGGCAGGATAACACCCTCCTTGCAGTCAAAAGATCCTGAACACGAGCTGTTTTGTACTGTACTGGTTGAGTCTCCCGTCAGGCCAGCATCCACCTGCAAACCATGCAAAAACAGCACAAAAGTAACCAGCCCAAAATGGAGGAAGGCCGAGGTGACAGGCTGCAAGCTTAACCACGCCATACACAAGATGCAACTTCCACTGTGCAGATCCAAAAAGGCCGAGAACCTGAAACAAACAAAACAGAGAGGGGGGAGGGAAGCATGAGCAAGAAGGAAGATGCAACATTTACCCAAACGCACTTCAGTATCTCACCACTGGTAGAGATGCATGGGCTGTCTCTCTGTCACTTTGAAGAAAGTATTTAGCAGGGACTCTAACAAGCAGCAACATTTACATGCCCTGCAGATGAAGATCAATTGCTAGAAAAGTAATTCAGAGGAAAAGTGTGTATATATTTATGTATGTATGTATATGTGTGTAACAGCTTATTCTGGACCTACAGCTTGTGCAACAGGCAAACTGAGTGCTCAGCTGCCACTCACCTAGTGATGCCACGGTGATCCCCAGCACACAGCACTTCAACTCAGCACAAGTCAAACCTAGGACTCCCTGCTTCAGAACCCAGGGAATAAAACAAGTCAAGCAATTTCTGGCAACACAAAAAGTACCATTGAAGGCCAATGAGCAATCTCCAAATGAAGTCCATTTGTAGGACGTAATTCAGTTATAAATTATTGAGTACCTTAGTGGCCAAATCATCCCCACAAGCAGCCCCTCCTAATAGGCTGCAAAGTCTGCAGAAGGGTCCTAGGGCTCCCCCAAGCTTCTGAGGCACAGGGCCTCCATGTTAGAAGGTAAAGATATCAACCCAGAAATAGGGCAGAAGACTCATGCTCGGCAAAGCGCCAAAGGCCATTCATCACTAGCCTTTCCTCTGCCATCTGGACAGTCAACATTTTACATCAATAATCCTGCTTTTAAATGGTCACAGAAACCTACAAAAAATGCCACGTTTAGGAAAAGTTGTGCTCATAAAACTCGGAAGACAGAGCAAAATGCATGTACCCACCAACATTCTCTCTGCATCCCTAAGAAACTGATATCTTTTCAAATATCTTCTAAAGAAACGAAAGGAATCTCTAACCTAAAATACCATACAAAAACAATGGAGCGGATCTTTGTATCACACAGTTTTGGCATATCATTGCCCAATAATACATTCTATTATTTACAGACTACATTGCTGTAGGGCTTGCACTGCTTAAAATTGGATTCTGAACCCTTCACATTATCATGGATCACACTATTCTCTTTCCTTCATAACAGGCCTCTGGAAAAATTTGGTCCCAGGCTTAACTGACAAATCACATTTGTGAGTCCAGACACAGGCAAGTATCTCACAGGAAACATCAAACTTAATAGTGGCATTATCTACAGCACTTAGAAGGTTCAAAAGCCTTAACTCCCACTAACTTTCATTGAGGTTTGTACTGCCAAATGAGCAGGCCTGGGATTCATTTCCCCTGCTGTAACTACCCAAATCTTGGGCAGCAAGTCAAATGAGGTCTGCTAGGCTCCCTTTGTAGTCAGAGGAAGGAGACAGTCATTTCCAGGGGACAATCCTTCCTGTCCCATCCTGTTCTGACACAAAGGATGTATTTAAGACACATCTCCAGAAGGGATTATGTCCCTTCCCACCTCTCTCCATTGTCTCAGGATGGTGCCCAGTCAGGCAGTTTAGAGCAGATACCTAAACTTCAGATGGCAGCAGTTCAAAGAGATGAACTGGCCCCTGAACACTTGAGGAGATCCCCCCTCTCTGAACTGTAAATATTCCATACAACATTATTGTGTTATCAGCAGTAATAAATGCATCTCAATTGGCTATTTTATCATCTGTTGTGTCGCTTGCCTATTTCCAAAAGCGGGTGCAATCTTCCCAATATCAACAAAAAACGTTTTCAACTTTCAGATAAAAATCTATAAAGACAGCAAAACAGGAAGGAAAGCGTGAACAAGGACTGCAAATGAACAAAACTGTTCCTGACAAAGCACAGCAGAGGGGAGAGAATTGATTATGCAGTATCAGGATCACAAATCCATATCTGACACCCTTGATATTAAAAAACAATACAGTTCTTCATGCTATGTGGACTAATTCAAAAGAGCAAGATTCTCCCATGTTCCCCTACATACCTTTCCACTCCAATGCTTACTTATCCTCCTGTCTCCCCTAGCCCTGACTGAGCTCCCAGGGATCAGAGGGACCTCAGCCCCAGTGAGGGCTGTTACACAGCCCCAGCCCTAGCCTTGAAATCTCGTTAAAATGTCTCACTGCCTGCACAGCTTAGGGTCACAGGGACAACTGAGCTACCCAGCACATACCACTTAGATTCAGTTTGATGCTCCCATTTTGTCCTCCTATCCTCTCCACATGGTATTTGCCTAGATTTCCAGCTGCAGAATGCTGGGAAACCACTGAGAAAGGACCAGTGAACATGTGCAGGGTGACTACGAACCGCAAGCCCAAGATCTCTGGGCTGCAAGGTAGATGTGTGCACATGACAGCAAAGATGACACATTCCAGGTGCCTCTGATGCAAGGTGCACACAGAGACCAGCTGCATGAGCACAGCAGCTCCAAAAACACCCCAGGCACATCAGATCATCCTTTTCCATACTGCAACTGCTGGCAGGTATCCACCAACCTCTTGACACTTTCAGCTCCCAGCTCCTACTTAACTGTACCACAGCCAGTAGGTTCTGTGTCTTCTGAGATCAGCCATGTAGAAATGGCTGACAGAAAAAAAGTAATTTCAAAAAACATCTAAGTGACTCAAGCACCTAAATTTGGTTTCAAAAATTATTCAGAAGTCTAAGTATCACTTAAATTCAGAGCCTTTTCTAGGAATAGTGCAATGACTAAACTGCCCTCTGAAATAAATCACTTCTAATACCAACCTCCTTCACTGCGGGACCAACAACTTCTGTAATTAACACTGTCTACCTTCTGTAATGCCATGATGGTTTCTATTGCTAGGCATTTCTCAACACACTCCAGGACCTTGCCAGTTCTGCTTAAATTTTTAATTTGATTTTAAGCAGAGGGTAATTTTACTATTATTAATCAAACTAATAGTACATTATTTCAAAGACAGTCTCTACCAGTGTAGCCTCTGTTTACATGTTAGTACCTCCAAACTCAGGCTATGTGCTGTAACTAAAATCTCAGAATTTGGGAACATTTTGCTTCACTGGTTTTCACTTGCTTTGACATCAAGTGGAGGTCACAATCATTTTTCTAAAATGATACAGTAATGACCTGATCCTACAATTCTTTGTCACAGATAAAACTCCCCAGTGGGATCAACAGGAACTTTGCTTACAGCCATGCTGTCTAATAAGATCTTAATATGTGTTCATTAACATGAAAAACAATAACCAAACCAACCTAAAAAAATACAGTGAAGCACTCTTGTGGTCATCTCCCTATTGAGAACTGCTGCAAAAATGCCTTATTACTGAATAAAGACATTAAATTTTAAAATTGCTCTTAATAAAACATTGAGGTAACAGTTTCATGCTCAGGTAACAGAAGACAGAAGAGTTAAAACTCGCTCTGTAGCTCCAGGTCAGCAAGGTTGTTTATACAAGGTGCAAGCTCTTCCTCAGATATACCTATTAAACTCAGTCCAAAAACCAGTGGAGGGGAACTCTGTAGCTCTGGCCGGCCAGAGTGCAGCGGACATGTTCCCCCTTTCCTCCTCTAAGCAGTGGCATTGGTCTCCACAGGGCTGACTGTGACAGGGGCCAACCTTCAGTGTGAGACCTGCTCTGAGCACCTAGCCTCCAGGCTTGCAGCACAATCCTGAGCCACGCCTAGGCACTCAGGAGGCATCATGGTGTCAGTGCTCTGACACCAGTTTGGCAAAACACATCCACATCTGGCGCAGCGAGGTATCATTCCAGCCATGTCACTGCCCTGGCCTGCGGGATGCAAACATCAGGAGGCTGCAGCAACAGCAGAAAGTTAGCTGGTACTGGGTGATCATGAGGATCATCATTTCCACTACCTCTCTGCTATCAGATGTAATTTTCTCCTACAAGTGTCTGCCCTACTACTGCTTCCAAATTGAATACATGCAAATATGGACATTGGTAGTGAGGGGACCAGAGGGGGTCCCCTGTCTAGTAGGGTAACTTCAAAGCAAACAACCAATGCGAAAGAGAGACAAAGTGCTGTGAGCATCACTGCATCAGGGTGAGCTAGCACTCAACAGCAAGGCTTTGGAAAGTCACATAATAGTTATTTTAGCAGAAGGAACTCTTTCTACAAGAGTTGGCAATGGCCACATGATCTATAAATGCATAAATAGAACCCATACATAAAGAGACGAGTCTTGAAATATTTCTGAAGACAGTCCAGAAGGTAGTATGGACCATGCTTGTCACAATTAAGGTTCCTTCTAACCCAAACCACTTTATGGTTCTGTAAGACAATTCCATGACATTTACAGTAGCTGAGTTTCAGAAGACTGATGATTTGTCTGCTGTGGACCTGTATTTGGCATAAAACAGGCAAGGCTATTCTGATCCCTTATAATTCAGCTTTCTGTATACAGCTTCTCACATGACTCTAATGGTAAGGATATTTTCAAAAAGAAGCATTTACAGGAAATTGAATCAAGAGGTAACATAACACAGTGATGGCTGATAACATGTAACCTCTACATGCCAGGTTCCTGACATCACTGCTCATTAAATACAAAACCAAAGGCAACCCCCTAAGTCCCTATTAATTTCTTATTTAGGCAAAATTCCCATTAAACCATCACAGAAACCTTTGGATTTAACCTGCAAATAAGATTAGGTTTTCTGGCACCTCCCTCTCCTTCCCCTCTTCCTCCCACCTCCCAAATAAATGAGACACAGGAGTATATCTGTGGCCATCCATCCTCTCTCCCTGACTCGAGACTAGCCAGGAAAGGCAGCTGATTAGATCTCAGCCCAGGGTGAGCCCCACGCAGGCGTGGGCACTGCACAGGGGCCAGGCAGAGGCGGCTCAAGATCAAGATGCACTTGACAAGCATCAGTTCCAGCACAGAGCAGATACTGCACTGCTATCAGCATTGTCTTATAGCCCCACTCTGAAGCTGGGAGAGACAGAAATAAGGCTCCACTTAATAACATTACTTCACATTCCTCAGTTCCAAAGCACATAAAAGCTTTTTGATTGAACACACAGGGTTTTTTAAAACCATGAGCAAAAATTGAAATTGTAGCCTTTCTGCCAAAGAACACAAGTAACTGAGTTTTCACAGAAGAGGTATTACACCTAATGCACACTCCTACCTCCCGCAAAATAAAAGCACAGTAAAATATTTAATACAAAGCAAAGCCTATTTTTCAATTGTCTCAATTGAAATGCTATTGAGTCCTTTGCTCATCACTACAAGAGTAGTATCCAGAATGCAAGTTGAGATTTACCTGCAAGCCAAAAGTCACAACAGTGTAATTAGATCCACTTTGTCTGACAAGTACAAATTTCCAACACAGACCAGGTCTTAAACTGTCAGACTGATGGCACACACCCACCTATCTGAAATGAGCACAACCAAGGAGCCCAAGCTGACTTCACACAGGTTATGACACAGCAAATAGGTAGTTTATGTCTGTACTACTGCACCAGCTGGGTTTTATGAGGGAAACAGCACCATAACTCATGTCTAGGCCATGACAGATCCCGATAGTTCGGCCCGATGGAAAAGTTATGGCAGAGAGCTGGAGGTGCTTGTTGCTTTGCACTTCACAGTAAACATGCCAAAGCCCAGAATTAGCTGCCTATGGATTAATCCCCTTGGTATGTGTCAAAAGCAGCCTTTCTTTTCTCTCTGCAAAAAGCTAACATAAAAAAAGCTACCAGCTCTCTTAGCAAGTCTTTAATATTTACAAGCTGGTGTCTCTACTAATTTGAGCAGTACCTACTATTCTAGCATGGTAAATGGGTGTTAATTGACATAACGACTCAAGTCTACTAATTCCTTACAGAAATGCTGCAGTGATGGGATCCAGTTACATTCACTGGTCCCAAGGGCTGGCCCAAGAGCACTTGTGGAGCACAAGACTGTGTACAGCTAGGAGCAACCTCCAAACACTCAACTTGCCCCGGGGAACCAGTCTATGCTTTTTTTTCTGTATTTTAGTATCCATGATGCTCCTGGAAAAGCAGGGGTATAAATAGCTAACCCATAAAGATGCCTATACTTAATTGTCCCCTTCCAATACCCCACTGCCTGCACTTGACTGGCCAGGCATTTTATTTCCTTGCTCACACCTGACCTGAAAAATATCTGTATAGGACAGAGGGATATATGGCTAGAGGAGCTGCAGTTTATGCTCTGTACACAGACATGTATAGGAGGTGGCAGACACTGCAGAAAGCCTTCAGTGGGCAGCCACAGCCACACTTAAAGACCCATCCTTATTTACGGCGTGGGGTAGTGCAGCCTCCTTCAGAGCCATGGCGTGTTTGCTCTTCCATTCCCCATACACATCCATATGTCTGAGATTCCTCAGCCTGAGAGACAGCAAGAGTTACTCTCTTTTTTCCCCCTCCAGAACCGTAGCCTTTTTTACATTCTAAAACCAAAACCTGGTATTTAAGGCTGACATACAGATTAGTAGTGGGCACCCTCCTCCTTAAAAGGCAGTATTATCTGCTCAGATATAGATGAGGGTTTTTTCTTTTCATGAATATTACACAACCTTACTGTTGTTTTTCCAGGACTTTCAAGCAGGCAGTTCACACGGGAGATAGCATGGATCTCTGGAAGCCATTTAGTTCAACCCCCTGGCTCAAGCAGGGCCACCTAGACCCAGTTGCCCAGGACCACATCCAGCTGGCTTTTGAATATTTTCAAAATATGTTCAAAACTACATTTGAGGACATTCAACCACAACCTTTCTGGTCAACATGTGCCAGTGCTTAGTCACCCACACAGTGAGAAGCACAGCTATGGGGTCCAGGCCTGCTTGTGACCACCATATCCAGGTGTTAGTGCACAGGAACCCAGAGCAAACTCACCCTGTGTACTGGGAGCTCACTGCAGTGCCTCAGTGACAATCACACGTGCATTTGGCAAGAAGTCACTGGGAAGCCTCCATTGCACATTTAGGGGCAGATCTTCAAGCAGTCGTCTTTTCAATGCATTTAGAGGAATTTCTGAACATAATTAAAGACCTTAGGTGCTTGTATCCCAGTGCAGGTGAACATACCATTCTTTGCAGTATGAACAGCCCCAAACTAAGAGGGCAGGTACTTTCAACCACATTCTCCAGACTCTTGATTTTATACTCAGGATGTGAAAGGCCCAGTGAAGTGGCTGAAAGTCCTTGCTTTTAGGTTTAGGAAGCTGAGGGAAGTAAAGAAGTGGAGTTAACTTGGTCACCCACTCGGTGGTCGCCCTGCCTCTTCCAGGGACTGCAGCTTAAGGAGACAACCTGGAGCACCTGAAAACAAATGGGATTGCACCAGGCACTGGCTCCTCTGCTGCAGCCTTCAAGGCACTGGTTTTCATCACCCTGTCTTGCTGGTTTATAAAGAGCAGTGAAGACCATTTGGGGAGCAGTGGGGGAAGGGGAAAAACATTCCAGCAGTGTGAGGAAAACTTGTCAGTGAAAGACATTTTATATACTGCCCGTGGCAGCACACAGGGTGTGTTATTTACTGCTCCTGCTTCACAGACATATTATACTGCTGGTTCAGGTGCCACCATCAGAGTGCAACTTATCACCTAGTGACTCACAGCATCCTACAGATGACAGCGGCAACTCGTGACATTTCTTTAGCGTTCTGGTGACAGATCTGCAACTGTTACAATTAAAGACCCTAGGATTTGTCGTCAACAGTGTATTTGTGCTGCAGAGCCCGTAGTTACTTGCACACAGAAGCGGGCTAAATGATACATTAGAAGAGAACAGGTGTTGTAGTCATATCTCATCTTTAGATCCAGACTTAGTTAAGAAAAACACAAGTTTTCTGACAAAAAGCACCTATTTGAGCAAACAAAACAAATCATGTGATGTGCTGGATTTGATGCAACAAGTAGGCAGGCAGGGAGCCCTTGCCTGGCCAGCTCTTGGGACAGCCACCAGGCAGCCATGCTGGGTGCTAACCCCAGGAACTAGGGCATACACTGTTCCCATCCTCCAGAACAGCCTGTATATTTCTAAACTTTTCCTTCAAGGAAAAATAAAAACAAAATTTATTAATTTTTTGTCTACAGACAGAAAAAAAAAAAGTTTTTACCAAAAATGCCACATCACATAAAAGAGAAATTATAAGCCCTCCACAAGTCTGTTCAGAAGGCCTCATTCCTGGTTCAGTAAGAAAGAAAATATTTACAAAGTGAATGGAGGCAGAAGCAGCAAACGGGGCAGTGGGAGACTGGCCAGAAAACCAAGAGGGGAGAGGAGGAGGAGAAGGTTACACTTCAGAAAGCATCTTTACTACTGTAGCAAAACCAAACGGTTCTTGTTCATTATGTTAGATAGGAAAAGCCCTCACAGCCTAATTAGCACAGATTTCACTCATTTCAGAGTTAGCTAGACCAGAGACAGAAGAGTTGCCTGGTCTATGCCTCAGAAACTGCCACTGCATTGTTCCCCTTGTGACCATTATTTCCTAGTACTTTGTCCAGCTGAGTTTTAAATTATCCAAGTGATGGCATTTCCACAACTTCCCATAAAGACTCTGCCATGATGTAATTTATCTTGGAGGTTTTAGCCGTCTTCCTTATATTTAGGATGAAATTAAGAAAATTTATGCTGCTAGTTCTCATTATCGTGTCCTTGGAGCACTCTCAACCATTCTCCTCCCTGTCTGAGATTTACATGCTTGAGATACTTGTAAATAGCTGTTCTCCTCCACAACTTTTCTTTGGCCAAAGCACACAAATTTATTTTAATCTTTATAAATTAGCCCAGGCTGCCCTTTAATCATTTATCTTCATCTCCTCTTAATTCTCCATCTTCCAGGCAGTCAGAAGCAGACGGGTACCTGGGAGAGCCCTAGCTCAGTGCCTGCTCCTACCAAAACCAGAAGCAGCTCCTCACTTTTTGGAGCAGGAAAGCCAAGCCTGGGCAGTGAAAACTCACCTCTCAGCTCTGCTGTACCGCAGGTTTTCAGGAGATACTGGACTGTTACAAAGGTTAAATCAAGATTGATACACAGAAACTCATGTGTTGCTCACTTTTTTCGATCTCTCCACCTCTTTGCTGTGTGTCCCCAGCACAGTGGGGCTGGCACAAGGAACACTGGCATGTGTGGAATGAAAGCAGATATTTCCAGAGTTTCAACCAAAAAGTCAAGGTCTCCAGCTGAGATGAGGGAAATACACTGTAACACGCCCACTGCTTCTGCAGATCTGAGCACAGCAGGAGGCATGAAAAATGCACTGAGCTATGGGTTATCCTCAAAATACCTCCCACTTCACTTGGAAGGTGCCAAAACCTGTAAATTCACCCAATTTGAATACAGTTATCAAATAAAATTCCACACAGCACCCTCACCCTTTACTGCCATATATCCCCATGTCTCTCTTATTGACAATTTAGATATCTTAATCCTTTGGTGTTTTTTCAGCTGCTAATTCTGCAACTGCTTTTAAAAAAGAAGCCCTTGCATCCACCATGATTAATTCATTCTTCATAAGTCCAGGCTGTTTATTACTCTTTGTTCATTTATGCACTAGCTGTTTACAGATTCACTTTTAATATTAGCTCTGTTATTTGCTAGAGACTCAAGTCATATTTACCATATGGTAATTGCAGAGACGACATGGACAACAAACAGTGGAAGCTGAGCTGCTACGGCAATTACAGTAAGTGGCAGCAGTCTCCAGGCTATCTGCTGCCCCACCTCCATTTCTTCTCTCCCCTCCCTCTGACAGCTTTCCCTGTGGGCTGTATAAAGCTATATGCCACTCTGATGTCTACAGCAAAGACAGGCAGAAATTTGTTCCTCACTTCAGAATTACCAGAGAGGTTGATTCACCTTTTTCCTTTCGATTTGTATTTCAGCTGCAGGTCTGCCCTCCCTGGCTGGCTGCCCCACTCTGTCCTGCCAAGGGCAGGTAATCTGAAATGCTGTCTGGAGCTAGACACCCTCAATACCCATATCTTCTTTCTCACCATTACAACAGCACTAACTTCCTCCTCTGCCTCATCCATGGTCTCAGTGTGCCTCAGATATTCCCCCCAAGGAGTTGCAAAGGACCACATTTCAAAGGCTTGTTAGAAGCTTAATGGAGCAGCTCCTTTTACCCCACTTGGACACCTGGAACCCGTTGAAGATTTTCCACTGGACACCTAAATATGATTTAAAATTCCTGCAGAAAACCAAACATATGACTATGACAGGCTACTGCTGTTTTCTCTAAAGAAAGACATGAGTTTATTTCTTGATTTCCTACCAAGAGCACTGAGCAGATTCCATACCCAAATGTCATAGGGCTAAGCCAGGTAAATAGACGATTCGGTCCATTAAGAAGATTCAAAAAATCAAGATTATCTATATGTGTTTGCCAGCTTGGGGGCAGTGCATACAACAAAGCACCTTGTCTGAAAAGGATGAGACTTCTCCCCTGCCATTTCAAACATGCCTGCAATGATACTCTCCCAGTTCCCAGCAGTCAGCAAGTCTTAACTTAGATACCAGCAGAATATTTGAAAAGTGGATGCAGGGCATCGTGGATCAGAATTTTCTAGCAATGTATATAATAGTCATACGGCTGTTTATCTTCAAAGTGAAGAAATGGCATTTTCCTTGTATTAAGAGCACTTACACCAGCTTCCTCCCCTTGGCCCTCCCCTCCAAAAGACTGTTTTTACACAGAGTCATCTTAAAAATCAGATCTTTCCAGCCCGGTCAATCTGCATACCATCAGCAGAAGGCTGGCAAGACAGAAGAGAGACAGAGTACTTAGGAGCAGATTTTCTCTGGCGTAAATCAGCACAGGTCCAGTGAGCCCAAGTCAGCAGAGCCAGCTTATTCTATTGAAAGAGCTGCCTGAGGAACTTTGGCACCATTTCATACAACAGAAACCTCCAAAAGGAAAACTTCATCTATTTCTTCTTCACAATCCACATCACATACATCAGCTGGGGGGCATCTTCCTGCTTCCTCCATCTCAACTATATTCCTGTCCATCCTGCCCTGGTTCCTCCCTCCTCCCAATATTCCATGCTGGCCCCAGATCTGCTACAACTAGTCCTGCCAAACAGGAGCAGCAGCTGAGTCATGGGAGATGACCACTTCAGCCAAATGCACTGAAACCAGACAAGAGAAGGAGAAAATTCTCCTTCCGCCCACAATCCCAGACCGCAGCAAACAAGGCTTGGAGTCTCTCTCCCCCACCACGTGCCTGGTGTCACCTTGGATCAGTATGTGAAGCGCCTCATCCTGGAGGTAAAATGACAGGAGTCACTGGCTTAATGTGTGTGCTTGGATAACTTACTCATCTCATGCAGCACTCGCTGTACAATTTATTTAAGCCACCAGGGCAAAAAGAGAGGACAGCTTCTATCCCGCCACTGAGGGGCATAGCCTCCATTATGCTGGTAGTCCCATATCTCCATCACTTTTACTCAGGAGTCTGAGTTCCCTTCAGAGACAGGGACAGCAAAAATTATCTTTTCATCCTTTTCTGCAAAGAGAAGATTAAAACTGAGATGTGTTTAACTTGCTTTCAAGTCCAGATCTCTCCTAAAACACCGCTACAGGAAGAAAATTGCAGGGTCTCGCCTCTTGCTGGGAGTTTCAGCGAAGGACTGACTTAAGGAACAGCTGAGGCAGGAATAAACAGCCTGTTTTCACACCCTTACTCAACACGCACCCCCTATCCCTTCCTGCCTCAGCCCAGGAAGCCTCTTGTGCCCAGCCATAGTTCTTTGGCAGTGTCCTGAACCCTGAACTGCTGACAGTAACTCCTGCCATCTGGGAAACCTGTCACAAGTCACAGAAAAATGCTTTGCCAAAGGTCTCCCAACACCAGCGAGTGAGGAGCAATGGGGTAGGAAGAGTGTTATCCCAGGCAGAGCTACCATTATTATTGCATTCAGGTCAATGACATAAATAGGTAAAGGAACAAGCACAAAAGATCTTTGACAAAATGATGGTCACTTTTCAAGACAAACAAAGTCTGGAAATGAATCCATTTTACAGTGGGAGCTCAATGAGCAGACAAACAAATAAAAGTGGGTATTCAATGAATTTGAGCCCTGTATCACAACAACCCTCCACTCTGCAGACATCCTTCCTCTGCCCATTCTCCCTGACCTGTGATCTCTCTGCAGATACACCTACAGACACTTCTGGATCATCCCCCTGACCCCTCCTCCCACAGCACCCTTGTGGTCCTTCCCAAATCTGGCTACCAAGACCACTGCCCCTTTGTCTAGGGTGACTGCAGCAAGCCCACCACGCCTGGTAGCTGTTGGCTCCCACACAGATACTTCCAAATTATGACCACACAACCTCTTCACTCTCCCTTTGCAACAGTAAGTAGATGAGGTTCCTGGAATACTGTACAACCCAGCAAAACTCCCACTTCCCCTCCCTCAGGCTTCTTTGGGAAATTAGCTTGGATCTGAGGGATAGAGGTGGTCAACCAAGCCAAAGAAAGCTTGAGGCCAACACCAACAGA
This sequence comes from Dasyornis broadbenti, assembly GCA_013397935.1. Classification (NCBI taxonomy): domain Eukaryota; kingdom Metazoa; phylum Chordata; class Aves; order Passeriformes; family Dasyornithidae; genus Dasyornis; species Dasyornis broadbenti. The sequence continues at coordinate 772,407 of VZRN01003663.1, read as the reverse complement.
AAGGTCCCAGACTCAGGCTATTTTATCTAGTGAGCACTGGAAACGTCTTAAATTCTATGCTGTGCATCATTTGCGCAATCTGTGGAATACAATGCTATAAGAAATAAATACTCTAAGACTCAGAGGAAAAATGGATGTTCAGGAAACACTGAAAATACCCATAGATTCATCAGACAGGATGCATCCCTCCTCTCACTCCAGCACGTATTTCAACTTCACAGTGATTTTGAAAATTGCTAATGTGTGTGTACAGCATAAGCTGGAAAAGCCCTTCTTAACTGAGCAACTGCATCCTGACTGGGCCAACCTCTTGCTTTGTCCCAGCACACAAACCCACATGGACCTGAGAGAAGACAGAAAGACACAAACAGAAGATACATAGCAGATTGAACATGTGAGTGATGCTGTTATAACACTGGGAAGCCAGAAGGCATGGAGTCGTTGAGGGAAGTCAGGAGTAGGGGCAGTTACTGAGAATCATGAAGAAATCTATATATCTAAGAAGGAAAAGCGGAGGAGGGAAAAGGCCACAGCTGGGTGAACGAGGGGTGTTTGTGGCTCACTCGGATGCACAAAGTAGCAAGGAGATGGATCTAGACAGGCAGCAGGCAGGCCAGCAGATTTTTGGGAGTGACATAGGCGCACCAAGTGCAGCAGAGCATCTTCTCACCTTCAGTCTCCTGGTGTGATTCCCCAGAGGGGAGGCAGCTCCACCACGCTCTGAAGGTTAAGCTGTGCCTTCTGCCTGGCACAAGAGCACATTGCAGCCAATGGGTAAAACTGCCTACCTACTTAAAAGCAAACCCCAACACTGCCAGGAGGAACAGGCTTTATTTTTAGCTGGGACACCAGCAGGGTCACTGCTGGTGCTGCATTTCCCCATGGAAGCCAGGGTTTCATGAAGTGTGCTGTGTGCGCAGGGTCACTGCGGGGGAAACATCTGTCAGGTCAGCTTTGGGGAGATGGATTATTTAAGTTAAGAGGAGAGGAAACATTTACTAGAAGAAGTGAACCTGAAACTACTCTGGAAGGTTAAAATGAAAGGGAAAAATGAAGCTTAAAGAGTCAGAGTGAGTGGTAATTTATGTGAGGCCGTTGTCTAGTGCACCCATCTCCAAAACGCTCATAGAGGAGAATACCCCATCATGGCTAACTCCAGCAGCATTCCCTCTGCTTGCCTCCTACGACCCAAGCTTAAAAGGCTCATTCTTGTCCAGGAGCTGCCAAACAAAAGCAGCAGCAAGTCATTATCCCTCATCCGAATCCCTCACAAAGGAAAAACACACAAAAAGAGACGCACCTTGCCTCACACTTTGAAGACAACAACACTGAGAGCTCCATCTCACTCTGGTCCCAGGTCCTCACACAAGGCCCTAGCTGGCAGGCAGTCTCCCCAGGACTCTCACCCTGGCCAAGTGCAGCACCCGTGGCGGGCGCACGGCAGCAGCACAAACCGAGCCCGCAGCGATCCCATGAGGACAAGGAGTCAGGTCCTCCCTTGCTAGTGGGTTTCGTGGGTGCAAACCTAATAAAACAGTTGGCACTGCTCCCACTTGCACTGCCAGGGAATGCAGTCTGGAGGCTTCAACATGGCGAGATTGCTGTTGATGAAGTGCTGAGTGATAGTGTGAAGCTTTCAAGGGATTTGAAAGAATTGAGAGCAGAGGGGAAGTTCTCATTTTATTCTCTTCTTGAAAAACCTGAGTCCATTTGGCATGTTGCATCTGAGAAATAGCTTGGCCTAGACTCTCCGATTTTTTTTTAAACCAGGATCAATCCCTGTGCATGTTCTTGGGAAGATTTTGTATTAAAAATTATTTTGTCTTTTTTTTTCTGCTTTTTGTACCACTTAATAGCTTAAGAAGTGCTTTGTAGACCCCATCACTCTTAGATTCTTTGCAACTGATTTGCATTCAGTACTATCCGTTTCACCAAGCACAGACTTCAAGGCTGAACCAACTCCAAGCCTTAACTGCTGCAGGCAATTCAGGCAGCAGCTTCACAGGTGGAAGCAGGGCTTCTTGAGCCAACCTGAACATTTTCCACCTCTGGTCACTTGTTACCACTCTGCTCTAGCTCTCCTTTATTTATTGGCATAACTTTGCATGGCTAGGGCATGAATAAGGACCAGGAATCTATCTGGCAGAAAAGCAAGCTGAACTCACCACCCGGGCACATGTACCACTGTGCCAGCATCCTGCAGGGATGGGACAGGAGCATGAACAAGCAGCCAGAGTAGGAAAGCTGTAGAAAACAAGGTCCAGATGACAAGCATGGCAAGTGCATTAGCTGTACAGGCAGAGGCAAGTTTGCCTCTTGCAGCAGAGAATCCTGTAACACCTCCTGGACCATAGAACAGCCTTGTCCTGCTATGTAAGGGCAGAGACATACCTCCGTCTCCATTTTTCCCAACTAAAGCATGTGTTCAAGAGTCACTGCGTAATTCCAGTCAAAACCACAGAAGAGGGTAAAGGTGCTTATTAAGGTGAACTTGAAGCTCAACATCAAGATATTGCTTCCCAACAAGGATGGCCCACCTCAAGGTGGTAAACCAAGACATCCAGGTCTTAATGACCCAAGACAAATTTTCCTGACAGCAAACAGTACGGAGAGCAAAATGACAGGTTTTTCACACAGAGCATTATTCCAAGGACCCTCACTAGTGCATGGCAGAGGCAGTGCTGCTTTCTCTAATTTGTGTGTGGGGAGCTGTGTCACTGGGGCAGTGGTGGATTTCACAGCCTGCCTGGACGCTGGTGACAGACTCTCCCCTAGCGCTACTCACATTGAAGGGAGCTAGGACACATCCAGAGTGAGCTGCAGCCTGACAGCAGAGCAAGGTGCAAGACATGCTCTAACCCTCCCTGCTTCTGCCCCTACTCTGGGGGTGGAAACCAGCTTTCACCAGCACGCAATGTATGAACATGCCGGCAGGGCACCTTGTGTTGTCGGCACTGGAGTCCCACGTTCACTCCTGGACATGTCACCTTCAACACAGCCTCAGCAGTCAGATCAAAGTGCCCTCTCACAGGCACATCCCTGCATCACTACACTTCTTATGATTAAAACTGTACTCTGTGATGCTACTGTTTGCTTTGAGACAGCCTCCAAGTACCAACCTAGGAGAGGGGAGATGAAAGCAATGGCAATGCAGTCTCATCCATCTATAGTTTCTAAAACTCTTTGGCACCTCGCTGGTTGCAAAACATGCCCAGCAGCACAGGATATTTAGTATTTCTGATTGCTCTTGACCTGGCTGTCTCTGCTGCTGTCCTGAGTTAGGTAGCTTAGGTAAAAAGACAGCAGCATACAGGAAGGCAGCAAATAGAGTAAGTTCAGTTTTGTAGCCTTGAAATAATCTGCTAGTGAATGGAAACAGAAGCTTCTCCCTAAATCCAAGTGCTCTGGAAGAGCTCCCTGTTTTATTATGATGGAAAATCCTTACTGGAGTGTTTCGTTAGAAAACAAGCTATCATAAAAGAAATGTTAAGAGCCCTAAGCTCCCTTCTCTCCCATGATGTCAACTGTCAGAGACATCAATGACAGCTCGGCAGTGTGATCAAAGGCTCCAGCAAGCGGATTTAAAGACAGAATTACCAGAAAATTGAGAGTTGAAGGAGCATAGGGGCATGATCATCACCTATTTATAAATGTGTCCTATGGGGCAAACTAATTACTTTATGATGCTGTGCTGCAGAAACAACAGCATCTGGGCCTCATTGTGCCACTGCCAAGATGGGGTGGTGGTGCTACCTTTGGAATGGCACAACAAACCCCTGCCACCTCATGCTTTGTTATTCCTGCAAAACCCTGTGACAGAAGTGCCTCGTGGGGAGGCTGTCATGCTGAACTTCATGCACTCACATCCCTGATGTCCCTCTACCACAGCTCGCAGCTTAAAGCTCTAATGCAGAGGGGAAGAAGAGAAGCCAGCTACAGTCTATACCATGTCAGTCCTCACGAAACCCAGAAGCCCACTGAAGCTGCAGGAGACTTGAGGCGGTTCCTGGATGTCATTCTGCAGGTAAGCAGGGATATGATGGGGAGCTCCTCTCCAACCCCAAACCCTACAGCCCCATGTCACTGGTCACCCCAAATCAGCAGATTCTGGACCACAAGCTCTGCAGCATAGGTGTTTTAAAGGTTCCCCAAGAACAGCTTATCATCTCATGTATCTCTCAATGCATGAAACTCTTCAGGACAAAGACTATAATTTACTAGACATCTGTATGGTGCTTGAAAACATGGGCCCCCAGCTGGGCTGAAGCCTTTAGGAGTTACCATTATCTAAAGAGTCAATCAACAATAGCATTAATCTATGCCACAATACCTAAACACAGTGGGTGAAGGTAGATGGAGCATCACAACTATCAATTTCCTGGCTTCAGAGACTTTTTTTCCTATTAAGATGTTTTTGTCATTGTAATTTAATTTCTTTAACTTTTTTTTTAAATATAGAAATAGATATTACTGCCTGGTTTATAAAAAAAAAAAATTGGCCAGCAATCAAAGCCATCTTTTTAACTGTGAAGCACATGAAAGGCATCTGAAACATGACAGCAACAAAGAACAAGGAACTATTTGTCAATGCCACTTGGTCATTGGGGAAGCTTAGGGGAGGAGACTGATGCTGTTTGTTTAAACAAGCAAACAAAACCCTGACAGACAGACCATTTATCTGTATAGTGCTTCACTTGAAAATATTGGCGAAGGGAATACATCTTCACCAGGTTTCTAATAAAAGTGCTGACACACGCTGTTGTGGCCTTTCCCTGTCTTGGGGATGCAGGATGCCTCTCACAGGAAAGACCCTTCGAAAATAAGGGATACATGTGGGATCAGGCACAACACATTAGCAGGTCAGCCTAGGCCCTTAGCAATCTCTCTACTTGTCTAACCTGCAATACCACAGCATCTACCAAGCTCAGATGAGTCTCATCTGACTCCAGACCTGCTAGTTTTCAGAGGAAAGCAGAGAATGAAGCGTGGATTCATCTCTGGGTACCTCTTTTCTTCCTCCAAGCCAGTCAAGCTGAGGAGCAGAGCATCCTAGGATTGCCATGCAGAACAACTGCCCATGACCCCCAACAACAGTCTGCTCCAGTTTGACTGGATCAGACAAGGCAGCTCCTGCCCCACACTGGCCAAGCAAGAGCCTGTGGAGCACAGAATGGTGCACAACCCAGGCTGTGTTTGGCATTGCTCCAAGTGTGCTCTCCTGTTCTGGGTACTGGTGTTAAAGGCTGTTTCCCACACTGCCCAGGGCAACAGAAAGGACTATCCCACCTGATGATGGCATCTGCCATCCCAGGTGCCATCCTGTCAGGTGGCCGCTCAGTAGAGCAAGAGCTCAACCTCTCTGCAAAAACATGTGCAACGAAGACAGGTGTTAGGACAGTTACACATTTGCCTTCCCTCTCACGCTGTCACCCACTAGTTATTGTAACCATGTCCTTACCAAATCCCCACATAGGTAGAAAAATACCATTAACGATACAAATGAGACCCAAGCGGTGAAATGTGCCTAGCAGCACACTGGAAGTATGCAAAAGACCAGAAGCTTACTTGCATTTCCACTGCTCTTGCACAGGCTCTCAGCAGTAGGATTACTACAATCTGTCTTACCTTGGACATTTGGGTAATGCTTAGACCCACTTCTTAGAGCAGGACTCGTATTTGGCTTTAGATGAAAAACCCTAGATTGCTATACTGTACCTTTTGCCTAAGGCTCTCTATCCCCATAGAGCCCTCTCCTTCTCCACACTGGTTAATACTACACCCTGCTATTTACAAAACGGGGTAGCCAATTTGCCTCATGTTGCACACTCATGACAGAACTGAGGGCTCCTGGGCTGCTCTCGCTCCTCCCCAGCCAGCCCTTGGCAGTAGCTGGACGTGCTCTTTTCCAACATCACTACTTCTATTCAGGAAACAAGTCTCATTCCAGTTGAACACAGAAGCACGAACATGAGCACCAAACATGACTTTCTCAGCTAAACCATGATCAGGGTAAACAAATGCTTCCAACAGCAGTGGATGGAGTAGGATAAGGGATTCCCTAGAAATGCTTGTGCCACGGGGGAGTGATACCTCTCCCCGCTACACCAAACCTACAGAGCAGCTCTAAGGCCTCTGTGTCTTGTGTACCCCAAAACCAGCTCTGCTCTCGGGGGTCTCCCACCAGTCTCCCAGGGAGCATGAGATGAGTGCTCCTGAATGGGAAGATGCTACTGACTGTTACCTAAGTCTTCCAGCCCTGTCATCTCCAGAAACAAAAAACCAGCTCAACAAAATCACCCTTTTGCTTTACAAAGAGATGTGTGCAATTAAAGAAAAATACATATAAGCACAGAGAGCAGGGAGATGTGTGTAAGGCATCCCTTCTCACCCTCTAGTGTCTCCCCCTAAATCCGAAAAGGAGTTTTAGGGTAAAATCTCTCAAACAAGCCTGGGAACAACCCAAGAAATCAGGAACCCAATCATTACACTACAGCTCCATTGGAGGGGGCAAAGGGGAAAATGGCAATGGCCTCACGTTTTAGAATAACAGTAAAAAACCCCAAAACCAACTGCAAGAATTTCATCTCTCACCTGGGCTAATCGATACTTTAGACACAGGTGAAAAAACATAAAGCTCTGAAGCATGGCTGGGAGGGAGGTAGAGTGTGAAATGAGCCCACATTTAGGTCAGCTCTGATGCGTGTGCATGTGTGTGTGGAGAGTTGCTGTCCCCCTGCCATGGGGGGCTGCGGGCCCACCGGCGGCCCCGTGCCTTATTTAGGGCAGCGCCTGGCGCAGCAGCTATATTTGACACCCGGGGTAAACAAGCCGGCCCCGGCGGACGGAGCGCGACAGCTGCCCGGGACGGCGGCCCCGGTGCCCCCACCCCGCGGCCGAGGATGGCCTGGCCCGGCCTCTCTCGGCGGAAAAAAAAAATAATAA
>VZRN01003663.1:685406-764440 GCA_013397935.1 Dasyornis broadbenti | reverse complement strand
GTTTTTCTTGTTTTTTTTTGGGGGGGGGGGGGGGGGGGGGGGGGGGGGGGGGCTCCGCTGGCTCCCCAACACAAATCCTTCCGGTTCCTAAAGGGATCTCATCGCATCTCCCGGTGATTCACCGACGGTGTGTGCGGGTACGGGGGGGTTCGCCTTTGCATGTCAGTCCAAGTTGCCTCGCTCGCTACAAAACCTGTGCTCCCTTTTGCAGCTGTCAGGGAGAGCGGGGAGGTGCATCTGGAAAAGGGGGTGGGGGTGGAGGTAAAATGTTGATAAATCCACCAGCCTTGATCTTCAGCTCCGTGCGGTGGAGTTTGGGGAGGGAAGGGAAATCTGGCGAACAGGGAGGAGGGCGAGGAGGACGGAGATGAATGGGGGTCGAGGGAGGGGGGAAGAGAAAATGGATTGTACCCCAGATTGCCACTGAATCTGCCGGGCTTCCCCCGCTCCCGCGCTCACACCATCGGGGCTCGGTGCAGGCTTCCCAGCATTACGGTGCACGGTAAAGCGCTGAGCCTGATTTCTGGGAGCCAGCGAGGTTTGCACAACTGCAGCAAGAAGCCAAATCAAAAAGCCAATCTGCGAGCCTCCAAACTCCACGTCACCTATCAGCTGGGAGCGAGCGCTGCAACAGAATTACAAGCCATGCATATTTATTCCTCTGAATCCGGGGGGGCGGATTTTCAGATCGTTTAAAGCAAGGCACGGTGAAACCAAGGCAAACCCTTTCCAAAATATATAAAGGCAGAGCACGTCTTGCATGTAACACGCGCACACACCCCTCTACGAGGTCTCCATCGGTATATAGAGATAGACATTTACTGAGCAGGAATCACTCCTGTACCCTCCAAGTATATTTACTTGACTTTGTGTATTTCAAGCAAGGGAGGGGAAGAAAATGGTAGTTAAGCCTCAGGGAAGAAAATATTGATTGCATATCTGAAATTTAAAGCATCTGCCAAACACTTCTGAGAGATTAAATATAGGCAATATAATTACACAGCCAAAGTTGGTCCTCATATCCATTTGAAGTTGCATGCTTTAGTTTGTGCTTGCGGAAACCACTCATTTATTTTTTTTTTTAACCGAAGTCAAATAACAAGTTGTGAGACAGCAAGTCATTTTAAGGTAAAAAATACACGTTGCCTCCAAAGTTGCTATTTGACTTTGGCAGAAGACTGCTGGGGGCTGGTTTGCAGGACCATGGAACAAAGCAGTACATTTTTGCCTCACACAAGACACATGATATTTGCACATGTTTGTCTCCCCTTAGGATCCCCTCTGTTTTTGCCGCAGCGGTTATGGGCAGAAATGTGCCCCCAGGTGATTCACCTTCTGGCACGACTTCTCACTTCTTTAAAGCCCAAGTACTACAAGGCAACAATCCCTGACACTGGGGTATCTAGCCAAAGAATGGTCTGTTTCATCCTCCAGAGCAAAGCTGTCCCCAGTCCATTTGTTCCCAGTGACTCCCCGTACCCCCTGAGGTGATGAAGGCCCAGAAGCTTTCTGGTGAGACCCAAGTACATGTGCAAGTGCAAACCATCCCTGTCAAAAGCAGCTGAATAAACTGCCATGAGAAACTTGAGACCAAGTCCTACGCTGGGCAAGAACTTTTACCTCAGGCAGCAGACATCCAAAGAGGGAAGAGGAAAGGGCAGCAGAACAGTTACTGGGAGGGTGACATGTAAGAGAGTTGTACCTGCTTCATGCTGACAAAATTGGGTAAGAAAAGCTGCAAATAGGCTGTGGTCCCCTGCAGGACAGCACAGACAACTAAGGCCCTGAAAGTCAGCTGTTACCTTCTAGTTATGGCTCCACAGAGCAGCCTCTAGCCCCACACCTCAGCACAGAAGGGATCCAGAGACCTGGAAGAGCAGTTATCCATTCTGGTCTGGCTACTCACTGTTATTAGTTAGAGCAGGACATGGAGGTCCAGGATGGACGGGCAGCAGTAGGAGGCCACAAGGGGACACAGTTACTGCAAAAAAGTACAAGATGGTGGCAGAACATCTTGTGGGTCCCAGACTCAGCCTTTTATCTCCCGAAATGCCACCTGCCACTCCTGCTGTCTTCAAATAACCCAGCAAGGCAGCTGGGTTCCAGGCAGGAACATGGTATGGGATGCATGTGGGCCAGGAGAGATGGCAAGATGCTGATGTGCCTGAGCTCAGGGCACTGGCCAGCTCTGCACAGGGCTGCAACCCTGAATGATGCTCCTGTGTGATGTCAGGGAGGGAAGGGCTTCCCAATACCTGGGGGAACACAGAAACACACATAAAATCAACAGCACAGCATCAATAGCTGACACCCATGACCGTGTGGATGCAGGGACTCTGGCACTGGCCAGTGTCACCCGATCTCCAGGTAGCCACCTCCAAACCTCACACCCCTGGCAGTGAGGACAGCCCCCGAGGGTGGCAGCTCTCCAGTCACCTCCAACATCAAGCAAAGGAAATTGTCCCAGTTGGCACAGGGAAACTCCCAACCCATAGCTCATCATCAGGCAGTTACAAACAACTGCTTGTGTTTAAGGCTCAGGAAGAGTGGGTCTGGAGCTGAGGAACTGCAGTACAAAATGCTCATCAGCAGGAACAAGCCCTGGGGGCAGTACATAAATTTACAGTTGACAATAACTTAAGACAGACAGAGCTCTTTATGGTATACAGATGTTTCATTTCACCTCATCCCAGTACATAAAATCATGCCTAATACACTTAAGAAATGCTCCCAGGCATTTCCCTCTTTCCTCCCCTTCCATACGGGCCTGATCTTACACTGCTCAGCTCAGGCAGAAATTTTTCATCACAAGAGGGAATATATGAACATTTTTATCTCCTTAGTCTTAAAGGTGTGCTTACAAAGTACCAACGTGAAATGAAAGCAACCAACCAGTTTGAATAAAAACACTGTTTAAAATTTTAAAAAGCCAAGACAACAAATAAAACCAACCACCTCTTGTTTATATTAGCTGTAACAATTAAAGTACAGGAGTTTCAAACTCCTGAGCTGTTTAGCACAATCTCACTAAACAAGTGTGGATATTACTTCTAAATGACTACCAAGATCACTTGATGTTTCAAATGTTACCTCACCTGAGGACCAGAGGTAATGGTTTTAAACTGACGGAGGGCTGATTTAGACTAAATATAAGGAAAACGTTTTTTACAATGAGGGTGGTGAAATACTGGCCCAGGTTGCCCAGAGAGATGGCAGATACCCCATCCCTGAAAACATTAAAGGTCAGGTTGGACAGAGTTCTGAGCAACCTGATCTAGTTGAAGATGTCCCTGCTCATTGTAGAGGGCTGGAACTAGATGATCTTTAAAAAAAAAATCTCTTCCACCTCAAACTGTTGTATAACTCTAACCCAAAACCATTGGAAGTCTACCAAACACTAGCTCGTTAAAAGAAGACAATGCATAGGGTTGGAAGGGACTACTGGAGGTAAGCTGGTCCAATCTCCCTGCTCACACAGGTCCCCTAGAGCCTCAGGACTGAGTGCAGACAGCTTTTGGATATCTCCACAACATCTCTGGGCAACTGTTCCAGTGATCAGTCACCCTCATAAGTAATAAGTTCTTCATAAAAGCATGGAGTCTTTTCCCATGAACAATCAAGACCTTAATACTTCTCTCAAACCTGTCTCAAGCTCTTGAGATTTGAAGCCGAAAAAGAAATGGAGGCTTTGCTCTTCCTTTCCTTGTCCGCCTAAAACTAGAGAAGATTTTTTCAACTTATTCCATAGTTCCAACATGCCATGACTTCAGCCTTCTGCCAGCAACCATGCTGATAATAAAGATGCTGACAGCAGAATGTAGTCAACAGCAGTGCTGTTGTTACAGACAATGTACATAGCAGGCATTGACTTGCTCTGCCAGGCCAACAGCATCTATTGACATAAAAATGTGCCAGAGTTCCAGAGGAAACTCTGGGAGTGTGGTAGCTCAGTCTGAAAGGACCTGTTCTTTCCCTTGAATCACCAGATATGCACCTAGCACATACAGACAAAAATTTCACACAGCTGCCATCCAAAATTTCAGATGGGTAGGGCCATATTACTGTTTTATTATGGCAGACATTATGAGCTGTAGGTTCAGCTCCTCCTTGGAAAATTTCTGGCTGAGCAAAGCCTCAGGAATTGCTCCTACTATTGCCGTCCTTCTGCAATCTTTCAGCTCTTGGCCTAATGACCCAAGAATGGCCAGAAACACTATATTGGCCCTTGTTCCTTGAAAACAAGCAGACCGACTGCTCCTGACCTCATTTGTATGTGAGGGCCTGGCACAGCCCCCTTCTCTCATTCAAGATATGATCTTGGTGAACCTATGTTAGGTTTTGGGCTATTTTTCCATAGCTTTGCTTTTCCTCCCTCATCAGCTTTCATCAAGTGCCTGCTCACATTTGTGTCAGAAGGGATGAGATAATGTGACATTTTATTAGTATGATGCATTTGCAGACCTTGAAATGAAGTTTTATATCTGAGAAAAAATTACTTTCTAGGCAAAAGAGGAAAGGAGCCACCACGTAGAAGGCAGCTTCAAGCCTATCCATGATTACAGAGCAAATGAGTGCAGTTCAAATGTAAAATTCTGTGCCTTATTTTTTTCGCCTATGAAAGCCTGTTTTGCAAACATGGTTAGAGCTCTGAAAGCCAAGCTGAGCTTTACACACACAACAGTGTGCAAATTCTTATTGAACAGTCCATGCACTCTGCAGGGCACTTCCCCATAACCAGTGGACAATTCCTCCACAGGTCCTAGCAGACCGAAAGCTTGCCACAGATGGATAAGGATTCTTTGTGTATGATCAGAAAGGAGCAAAATATGGGTTTAATCTTTCTGACCCACAGCTGTAAGTTGCCATAAGATCCTCTAGTCTCACTGCAAAGCTTCCCAAGCGGTTAAGTTTCGGGTCAGATGTCACGTTCCTCAGGTCTAGCTTATAAGGAAGGGCAATTCTTTGTGCAGTCATCTTCACTATCACAAACGATTGCAGAGCAATGTAGAGACAAGCCCACATGTAGGTGACTGATACTGCAAACATGTCCTGGCCTGGGCTTGCCGAGGGTTTTCTGTGCAAGTGAACACAGACCTAAATAAACTTTAGGCCGCATTCAGACACCATGTAGAAATCCTCGAAAAATAAAAAGCCTAACTAAAGAGAACAATCAGTCACTGGGAGTCCAGGGCAAGTCAGACCCTTGAAAACATCTGATGAGAAGTGACGTCTTCCAAAGAATCTACCTGACGATGGAAAATGAGGGTACATCTCAAAACCAGATTTTGATCATGGTGGAATCCAGGACACATATTAATTCCAAAGTTTCCAATTTTAGTATTGGCTTCAGAAACTGTGTTGATCCATAGATTGACCACTGCAGGTGCAGAGAAGTGGACATCTGTGGTGGAGCATACCCTCTGCTCAAGACAAACACCCTGGGGCTTGGCCTGGCCTGGCAAGCCAGTGTGTTCTGGGGCAGGAAACAGGACTCATTCAACGGGGATTTTTTCAGCATTTTAAGTGCCGTCCATGGGTGGTGGTCAGAGGGACCTTCTCAGGTTGAGGAGCTCTGAGACTTTCTTTCTTTTTAGTGTCTTACAGCAAAAGCTTAACAGCAACTCTATTACAAACTAAGTTATATGTTTTTGAGTGTTTTTATAAGAACAGCTGTTTTCAGGAAGGACCAATGGGACTCTGTGGCTTACAGCATCAGGCTCTGTGCCAGGACAAGGGGCACATTCAAAAAGGCCATTTCAACTGCAGTGACTAGTAATGAGCAACCAGCACCAATAATGCTAGAGATACACCCATTTTCTCAGTTGCAGAACAAGAACTTGAGGCTCAGATTACACCTGTGGATTGGATCTGTTCCTCCCCCACTTTCACTGAGGACCAAGGAGTCTGGCCTCAGAGGAAGAGGTTTGGTATGACAGAAAATTGCAACCGATACTAACATGGCAAGAAGCACATCAGCACATTCTGATGGGTTCTCACACGTGTCTTACAAAATGTAGAAGAAGATTTTGCTCACAAAGTTGTCAATTCATTTAACAGCTTCCCAAAATAATTTTGAATTCAAAAAAATCAATGGGAAAAGTTAATATTTCATTGATTTTGAAACCCAACAAAGACAAAAATCAATTGCACCTCCACCACTGGTTTCCCTGTTAAACACTGGAATCAAGGTGTTTTTTTCCTGCTTCCTGCACCACATGCTGGTTAATAGTATGAAAAGAAAAAAATCCATGTTTCTTAAACTAAGCCAGTGCTTCATGGAGAGGAGGATTCACAGCGATTCTAGAGCAGTAGCTGGTCTTTCAGCCATGCGCCACACACAGGCTGGCTTTCTCACACCTCTTTCAAACCCTTCCTTCTGCATCCTGTGCCTTCACATTCCAGGTAAACTACTCCCTGGCCAGTGGGTTTGCTAACAGGCTAAAACAGTGCTGTAATGAAAAATGGCTGGGGCTCTGTTGCATTGTGGAGAGCATAACAGTAGCAGGAACATGCCATCCCCTGTATTGGCCTCCAGTTCCAAAGGGTCTTCCACAGCAATTCAGACTGTCCTACAGCCACGATGCAGCTTCCCACCTTCACAAGCAGGCATGAGGTTGTGGGTGCTCAGCTCACACGCGGCAAGTGCTGGTGTAGCTGAGGGTGCCCCTCCCTTAACCACCCAACAGCTTCTGGTGGGCTGGCAAACAAGGCTTCACGCTATGATTTGTCTCCACTTTTGAGTATGCAAAATGCCAGAGCTGAAGGTCCCCAATTTCAGGGAATGTTACCAGACAGCACAGCTACAGACCTTGATAGCACTGTCCAATGGGGATGACAATAAATGCTGGATAAAGATAGAATAAAATTTTACAATTCCCCTAAGGTCAATGTAATTTTCTTAGCAAAACAGCTGAGACCTACTGAAAAAAAGTCTCCTATGGAACAGTGTCTCTTCCATTACAAATCTGGGACAAAGTGAAGAGTGCCAGATTGTCTCTTCTCCCTGAGCAGTTAGAAGAGAACCGTGCTTCCCTCGAGGAGAATCTGATCCTGGTTTATAAAAATTGTGGGGGGAAGGTATGTGTGTGAAAAAGAACTACAAACTGATTTAAGATCAGCTGTTAATGAAAGTTAACAGTTTAATTAAAGGAGTTAGCAGCTTGTACATGGAGAGACACATCCGTCTCTAGGATACACATGGCTCCTGTCCAGATCTGGCAGGATCCAGGAAACACATATGGGATGAGCGCTTCTGGTGTGAAGTCTGACCCCAGATTGCTCTGATGATGGTGGTAGTCCAGACAGAGTCTCCCTGGGAAGAGGCCTGCCATCGGGACACCACACAAGGCCTGCCACCTCCCTCAGCACTGAAGACTTGACTTTTAGTATCTAGTTGTGTTGCAAAAATCATCCTTCTGATATATGTCATGCCTTGGGATTAAGTGGATGATAAAACAGCGGTTATCCCTTAAATATTAATTTATTCAGGTTCTCCTAAAAGTTGAGTTTACAAGAACATGATCTCTTGATTTAAAAATGTGCACAGCCACAAAAGGACATTAGCACATGCAACACATACCTACCACAGAATGGGTCAGGTTGGAAGGGACCACAGTGGGTCATCTGGTCCAACCTCCCTGCTCAAGCAGGGTCATTCTAGAGCACCTATATACCTATACATGTTTAGATCCTGCTGAACACAGTCCACTTGCCCTAGACATGCCATCACAACCTGAAGCAGTCCCACAGGATTGCTCTGACAACAAGATCCCACCCTCAGAGCAGTCAAAAGAATTCAGGTAGAAAGTCAATTTGTGGAGGAGAAAGACATAGCTGTGTGCAAAAAGTAGGGTGATGTTCCATAGCCTGGGATTTCTTTCTAAAGCATCTTTTACACACAATGTGTATTTCGTCCTGTACTTTGTACACAGTCCTACACTCAGCCTCTGCCCTCTCTTCTGCCCGTTTCTGTACCCTGTCTCCCACCTACATGTGCCTCTTGCCCTTGCTCTTCTTACCACACACCCTCTTCTTTTTGTGTTGTTCCTGTGGGGACATGGGTTTAGCTGTTGCTCTTTGCCAACACCTCGTATAAGCTGCAAGCTTGGAGTAACTCTTGTTCTCTCTCCATGATAATTGATTTGTATCCCAGAATGTGCAGAAGCAGTTTTGCTCTGGAGATAACAGGAGGAATAACTTGGAATGGCTGAAGTGCTTCTGCCTGGAGAGTCTTGGGCTGTCTATCTCCTGCTGTCAGGGCACTCCTGGCAGAGGGAGTCTATGGCCGTTTTGCACAGGTTCTGGTCTGTGTGGTTTCTCACACTCATTTTTGCACTGCTGACCATCTTGCAGCTGCAGAGAAGTAGCCTCCAGAAATCCCAGTCACACAGGCTGCTCTCAGCACTGTTTACCAAATACACCAATCTCACCCCATAGGCCAGGACCAGAAACTAGGTAGAAAAACCTACCTCATCCCCACACACCAGTAACAGATTTGTCAGGGCTCACCATGGTACCAGGCACCTGAGCCACACACGACGGGAGTGACCCACCATCACTCAGCACAGCTGACAGCAGACAAGACCCAGCTGGCAGCACTCAGTGCCTCATAGCAGAGCCCTAACATACCATGTACTTCCCACGGACTGGGCATTCCAAGCCTCTCCTTCCACCTGCCTTATTGCTGTCAACTGGGAAATTAGGATTTTGGAAACTGCTACCTGGCTACCAAATTTCCCTGCAGTAGGCTACGAAGACCCAAAGGTATGGAAGGGACAGATCTGCTGGTTCCAGCCCTGCTCTGGGGCTTGCTCCAGGAGCTTCAGCAGCACCAGGCAACTCTTCAAATGCAAGGGGTTATTAATGATCTCCCAAAGCCACTGCAAGGGCTAATTGCTTGACCCTTGGTTGCGATGCTCTCCAGAAGATGAAGGTGTGGTTCAGCACACTCATTATATGGCTCATTCCAGGGTGTGTACTAAGCAAGGGAAAAGGCATCCCAGGAGTGGCAGCATTACCAAGCAGCCTCCTTCCCCAGCCTCATGTGGTTTTGCTCACACTGCAAGAGCAGTAAACCCTGCAGTGCTTGGATTCCCTTTCAGTTGGTTCTGCTGTGAACCACTGCACTCCCCTTTCAGCTGTTTTCCCTACTGCCATCAGCTCACTGGTTTCAGCTGCATCTAGAAATGGACTGAACCTTTACTTACTCCATATGGTTATATTTCCATGGTATTCCATTTAACATCTTTCTAGGGCCTCCTCAAGTACTTTCTTGAGAAGGAGAGTGTAGCAATGGCTCCATGTCCTCCAGGACACAGCACTGTGACTGCTGATGGGGTCCTAGGGAAAGAAAAGCCATCAACGGCCACAGCCATCCCTGGGGAAAAGACCAATGCTCCCCTCTCCTCCACTGACTGGCAGAGAATTATCCCCCTGGCATATCCCCTCTGCCCAACACTATCCTGTGGATCACCAAGCCTTTAGGCATCCAGGCTGCAATCAGTCACCTACCACCCTCAGAAGCCTGGCAGCAGCTCCCTCACTCAGGGCAGTGTCAGACCTGCTCTGCTCCCAAGGGATGTGAAGGGCACAGCTTCCACTTCACACGCTGTAAGGATTTTAATCCCATCCCTGTAATAGCATGCAGGGACAAAACCATGCAACAGAGCCATGAGGTGAGGCTTATTTCATCATGCCTTCAGAGAGACAAAAACCAGAAAACACCTTTTATCTAGCCTCTGCATAGACAGCTTCCTCCTCATTTCTTTATTGGTGGTTTTATGGTTTTTTACTGCTTTGATGAGATGGATCTGCTGCCGTGTGGTATGGACAGGCTGCAAGAGCAGCTCCCTTGTTGGACTTGTTTGGTAGGTCTACTGTGATTTTAAATCCTTTGTCAGATTCCATGAACAATGGAAAAAAGAAAAAAATAAAAGAGGAAAAAATATATCATTAGAAAGAGCAAAGCCTCAATGAGTCCCATAACTTCCCCAGCTGCTGCTGTGTCTAATCCTTTTCATAGTATATCAGGAAGTGTGAAATCACCGATTAATTTTATGACAGAGGTTTTCATCACAGAAGGTGGGGATGTGAAACCTTCTTCTGAATGCAACTGCAGCTGTGGGTTTATTCTCAGCTACCTTACCTCTCAGCTATTCTCTCCCCCTTAGCCCGGGTACCACTGGGGAAGGATGAGACAAAACAGTCCAAACCAGATCACCTGTTTTCTTTGATGAAAACAGGCAGACGAGTGCCAGTCCTTGCTACAGAAACCTCTGAGGTTGCTGAGATACTGAGCAGGGGAAGTTCCCTTCACAGATTTTTCACTAGCACAGAGTAAATAAGACACATTCACGTTACCTCTGTCACCTGCACCTCTCAGCAGCAGTGAGGGCAGAGCTCTGAGCCCAGGTGCTCCAGCTGTGAAGCACTAAGCACCCAAACTCAGCCTGCAGGCATTATCTGAATTGTCGGAGCATTCACTGCTCTTGGCCAGGTCAAGGGTAAGACCAATTCAGGAAATGCAAGTTCATGAACTTTGGACAACTGGAGGACCAGCAGACAATCCATCCTGACCCACATCCACAGCTGCCAATGTGAGACCTGTCTGCCACCCAATGCCTTTACAGAGCCACGTGCAACAAGGTCTCAACCAGCCTGGTGTTACTGTAGTGCTTGGAGGGCGGTGCAGGGAGCTTCCAGTCCCTGGAGTAGAGTACAGATTATGATGAGATCAAGCCAAATCCTGATCCTATGGAAATCAGGTGGAACTTTGTCCTGTGAGAAGTATAGTCCACACCACCCTATGAGTGCTGCTGAAGAGCCAGGAGAAGCAGTGCAGAACAATGAAGGGCAGAAAGCAAAGCATGCTGCATCCAACATCTTCCAAGGGCAATTCGCAGAAGCAGAATGAAATCTGTACCCTGACCAGAATGTCAGAGCCACCGGTCCCCTCATGGATCACAACAGACCTTTAATAGCAATTGCTTAGTTGATGCCTGCTACTAAAAGGCAAGATCACAGACAAAGAGGTCATTGGTTTGCTTCTGACCTTGAACTGGACTGGAAGATATTGCAGTCCCATTGGCATTGCCTGAGCCTCTCAACAAGAAGAGTGCAACATGCATGGAGACTTCCTGACACAGGCTACATCCCCCTCGTATGCTGCAGGTCCTCCTCCTTCACGCACTAGCCGGGCACAAGGTCACTGTTCCCCCTGGCATAACACTCTGTCTGTTGTTTAATGAACCTGGGGCAGCAACAATGAACCTGTTTCCCTGGCATGGAATGTTGTTAGCCAGCACGAGTGAAGTGGCAGTCTCCCAGGGCGCTTGACTTGACCCAGACCAGAAGGGAAGGGTAGCTTGGGCCAGGTTAGCACATGCAGGTGCAGGTACTTCTTTATTTTCACCACTGTCCAAACAGGGCTGATCAGATCAGAACGCTGGGACAGAGAGAAACCCTTGAGCCAGGATACGAAACTAAATCAAAGTTTTATGGGCTAGGATGAAAGGGGAAGTACTTCAAAGTCTGCAACACATTAATTTTCCTTTCTGCTGTGGTTTTTCCTTCCCCCTTGTTTTAATATGATGGATCACTTGATAATGACAGGAGGTCGCTCTGACTGACATGTACACCCAGGATAAAGGGGAGCAGGAAATTGGATCTGAGGCTCTGTACAGTATTTATATGAGTTCTGGAGCCACCAGAAAGAGACCCTTGGACAGGTTGCTAATGCCATCACATTCCCCATAGCCGCAGACATGCAGTCCTGTGTTCAATTTCCTGCCATCACTCCTTGTGTCTAGTGCACAGCCAAAGAACAGGAGTATGAAGTGTATCTGATTTAGAGATGTACACTCATCAGGCACAAGCTCTGGTTACTGCAGGAAATGGAACTCTTGATGAAAATGGTTTTCACCAGGGAGCCTCCTTCTCTTCTGGTCTTCCCCATTCTGTATTGTCTGAGGATTCAGGTCACAACTATTGCCTCTTTCACCAAGAGAACTGTTTTAGTATTTGCTTTTCTAGCCCCACTCTTTCTCTTTCTGTCCACTGTGAGGAAAGCTTTTTCAGTGCACTGAGTCCCTTTCCCTCTCTCTTCCTTCCTGTCCCAGCTACTCTGGACCACTGTGGAGGTAATACACTGAGCACACCACCTTAGATACCTTTACTTTGCTGCCTCCTGCATCCTACAGGAAAAGCTGGTTTGTCTGCTGAAGGGAGTGGGACCACAACAGGGCTGGGGTAGATTTTCTAAGAGAAGGACAAAAATCTTTGGATTCAGATCTGGTCTTGCAGGAGATATCAGAACATTCGGAATCTGTTCCTGTTGTGGGCTTTGCTGGGTCCTCAGGGTAAAATCCCATCCCATGCTTCCTCATCTGTTAGGCAGTCAGGAAGACACTCTTCTAGAAGGACTATGAGACTTGCAGGTGCAAAGACAGTGATGACATGGCACTGGGGCACTAAGTTCTGGATCCTAGCCCACTGATACTTTGGAGGAGATAAAACCTGAGAATCCCAGCCTGGGGAAAGGCATTACTACTGGTGCTTATTTCTGAACTGGATTCAAACAGCTTCATATTCTAGAGGCTTTAGGGTCCAAACCCAGGTTCACAGCCTTCACTCATCCCTTGCTATTGACAGCTATTTGTACTTCTAGACTGCAAGCTGAACAAAAACAGATGTAGTGAAATACTCAGGGAAGGTTTTTGATCAAGTACAGCCAGGCAGTTCTAAGCCAAATACCCCAAACATTTCATTAAAACAGTGTATTTTTATTTTACGTCTATGGGCTGGACAAGCATCTGAACATATATGAATTCAAATTGCTTTCCAGCTTCGGGTGATCTGCCCTACATTCCCCAGGAAAGCTATTTTAATTGCCACACCACCTGAAAAACTACCCAGCAACAATATTTGCCTTGCTACCCCACCAGGCTGGACTGTACAGACAAGATATTGATGCAGCAACCTGATGTAATCAAGAGCTATAAAAGGCAAAGCAGTAAATCATTTGGATGCCACAGTATGTCTGTGCACTTAGCCGTTTTTTATGTTTTCCAAAACATCCAATAAACAAAATTGCATTTAACTATTAACAGTCACAAGGCAATTTTCCTTGCAAAGCTTGTGCTCTCACAGTGGGTGGTGGTAGAGAAGGAACATGCCTTGGAAGTAGGTCAAGAAGTGTCCAGAATTAGGAATTATTTTACTTTTTTTTTTTGCTTTCCTGCAGGTGAGTCATCTGAAACTTCTCACTGTTGAGTACAGCTTTTGGAAAAGGTGGCTCTCACTTCTCCTAGCATTAAAAAGTCAACCATATTCTTTACAGAGCTTTCCCACAGTGCTCTTACGACTGACCATCAAGCCCACTTAAAAGACCTAAAATGAGAGATACAGCTCTGAGGGAAGCTTGTGCAAAGCTAACTTTGCAGAAAGGAAGCAAATGAAGGGTTAGGTCTGTCTCTTTCACCACAGTTAGAACCATCAACCCTAAAGGGCAAGAGCTGCCCGGGCAGAGGCAGAAATGCTGCTGTGGCTTTTCTCCTTTTCTCCTAGCAGGAGCTGCCATTCCCCAGAGCTGTGAGTTCAGGGAAGCTAAGGAAAAGCACACAAGGACAGTAGCAAAAGAGCCTCTCTCTAGAGGACCAGGAGGCCAGAGTCCTCTCCATAGCACAGAAGTGGGTCACGGTCCCCTCGCTTCTTGGCATTTCACACAACCCATAGAAACATAAAGCCACCTGACAGATTTCAGGTACTCTAAAGTGAGTTTTTGTTTCAGTCCATGAGACGAGCTTTGCTTTTTCTTTGTATCTCAATCCTCCAGTTTCCAAATAAAGAATCAGTCAAGCTATACAGAAGGTAAATGAGATCAATAATTCCTATCAGCTTTTAAAGTGACTAAAAGGCAGCTGAGAACCTGGAAAGAACCATGCATTAGGCAAAAACAGAAGCATTTTCTGATTTTACCTTCATCTCCATTCCTGAGAAGCAGGGGAAGATGAAGACTCTTTCTTTACCTACCTATCCTCAAAAATAAGACAAACTCTGAGGCCTCAAGAGAGAGAAAACCATACCAGCATCTCATGCTCTCCCTAAAAACTGTGGACCACCTCACCAGCCTCCTCCCAACAGATTCACGGCAGATGAGTGCTATTGAGCTAGCCATATCTGCAGGTGGGTGGTTGGTGGCCAAGTGTCCCCAATAGCTGCAGAGCTAGTTTAATTTACCCCAGCTGAAAATTTTCCCCATTGGCTGACATTTAACTGCCCTGCTTTCCCCAGGATTTATCAAGAAGTCAGGCACTCAAGGTGACTCATTGCCAGCTAAGCCGAAGCCAGCAAGAGCTGTCACACTGCACAGTGCTCTGGCTGCCCAGGGGGGCTGTCAGTAATGCAGTGACCGGATCCTCCACTGCCTTAACAACTTGGGCATCAGCGCTGTGTGGCAGGGCATCCCTCGGGTTGGATAAACCCCTCCTGTGCACTAGACGTGTGGATGATGAGGTTGCTTCTTCCTCTGTATTGCAACAGGGCAACACTCATAGTGCTGCAGCAAAAATTCAGTTTCACCGGGGCACATAGTGAGCATTCCAACTGGCTTGCATGCAGCTATACCCAGATAAATAGGAAGAAAATCCGTAACCATAATCACCTGTCAAATATCTTGCCCCTTCCCCTACTCCCTGTCAGCCTGCTCTTGATTTTCAATGGGTTTGCAGTCTGTTTAGACTGAGGATAAAGCTGACATGTGAGCAGGTGAATTGGGGGCAGTAGTACCCACAAAGCCTGGAGCAGGAGGCGGCATGGACACCCAAAGGAGCTGGGCAGCAACAGGCCCTTCACCACCATGCTCTGCGGCACACCCCTGTCTGTGCACAGCAGGCATTTGACTCCATGGGCCCCTTCTCCTTCTGGTCCCAAATGCCGGGCTTGGACCACGGACAGTTCTCACTAGAGGGCAGCAGGATGCACTTAGAGATTCATGCAGCAGAGCCAGCTGGGCCAAAAGGCATCCAGCCCTCTGGGTGCCCGAGAACAATAAACAGGACAATACACAGGCCGTGGTTTGGATGGTGCCACCAATACAGCCCACACATGGGGCTGGGAAGGAGCCGGCCAAGAGAAGCCCTGGACATGTGGGCAAAGGGAGGGCTTTGCATTTGGAATTATGCCAAGGGATGCAGGGCAGCTCTGCCTGACATTAATATGTTTGGCACGGCATCTAAAAAGAGGAGCAAATGGAATAGGAGGCCAAAGTAGCAGCCTTGATGTAGGACATGAAAGGAGACATTTGCTATCAGATCAGAGACAAGGAGGCGCCTCCGTGAAAAAACAACACTTGAATGGCTGGTGAACAGCTGTGTGATGGGCTGGAATTTGGAAAGAGCTGCTTCTCATTCAAAGACACACACAAACCTGCCTTATGGCTTATTTCAAAGAGGAGTTATGCAGGAAGGAGATGTGGGATGAAGCAGTGTTCAAACACTGCTGCCAAAAGCTGCAGAAGACTGAATTGGGTGCATAGGATGAATCGAACAATAACACTGAAACAACACAAAGTTTGTCTCTGGGATCTCTGAACTGAAAAAAAAGGAGTATAAATTACTCAGTGCGGGCATGTAATCCTCTGGTTGATTAGTGGATATAACGTTTTTAGGTTTACTGTGAGAACCAGGTAAGTCCAAGGGCACTGAACAAAGTGCTCATTTTGTAAGCCATGATCTTCCATTCCAGTTTAGGTTGTAGTAGAATGCCTCCTCCAAAGGCGTATTTTTAGATATCTGGTTTGATTCTCCTTAGATACTAGACATACTGTAGATGACACCATTAAATTACTGTTCAAGCTGGTTTGCTCCTTGTACAGAGAAAAACTGTAAACAGCTTGTTGCTGCAGAAACAAGGGTAGTACCAGCCACAATGCAGTTCATCTTCTCCTAAGAGTCAAAGAAAAATCTTTGTAAAACTATACAAACCATCCAGAATCACTCCTTCCACCACAGAAATGAAAAGGTCTGAAGGAGCACAGCAAAGATTTCATTAGCCATAGCCATGCCACCATGGAGAAGGCAACATCCCAATACCACTGGGGAATATGTTTCTGCAGATAAAGGGAGGTCACCATCACTGGACTTGCTTAGGACAAAGCTCTTAGGGGACCATGGGATTTTATACTAGGAAAAATCTGCATAGACAGCAGCCAAGAACTGGACAGGGTCAGGTCCCAAAAGTTGAATTGTGGGAGCAATCAGCCTCTGGTACAAGGCATTCTGGAACATGGCTAGCTTTCAGTAACTTAAGATGTTAAAATTAATATCTTATTTTTTTAACTGATCTACACTATTTCAAGCAGAAGTTTTTGAGCCTGAGGCAGGGATTACTCAATGTGTTTAGATAGCGTGGCTTGTGTAAGAAGACAGCCTGGAGGAAGTACAACTCTTTTCCAAGGTTTTGTGACAATGCCAACCATCAGAAGAGAGGACTTCTGACAACCCCTGCTATTTGTTTGCACAGCATGACATCTCTTTCAGCTCTGCTCAGGTGGTTGCACATCTTTCTGCCCCTGCAATGTGGGCCGAGGAAGAGCTACCCACAGGAACCATGCAGTGGTTCTTGCCTACCACCACATGCCACCTGCAATAACACCTTGAGGAGCCCAAAGCGGGAGATGGTGGTGCAAGAGGCACCACAAAGCATCAGGTCCAGTCTGGGCAAGGGAGAAAAGAGCAGAGAGCAAGAAAACACAGTTAAAGGGGTTTAAAATCAAAAACCAACCAACAAAATGAAAAGCAAAAAAAAAAAAAAAAACCACCCCCAAACAAAAACCAAACCAAACCTTTTCTGAGGTTTGGCCCTGGAAAATTGGCCCTGGAAAGGCAATGCAAGTCATTAGAAGACAGGGAAAAAATGCCCCCAAAAGTCCCTCTTGTGTTTAAAAAAAATGACATAAACACTAGATGGGTTTTAGCCCCTTAGCCTGCATTCTCCATCTTCACAAATAAAGGTCATGCAGATAAAAGGAGAAAGGTGAGAGGGGTGACAATAAAGCACAGCGGTGGGCATCATCAAAGTACACTCCTTTCCTTAGAAGGCAATACAGCTTTCCTCTGACTGCTCTCATGCCAAAGCTTGCCAAAATCACAGAGGGACCAGGAACCCCTTCCTCTGAAAAGCACTCTAGGGAGACACCAGCATGCAGGAGCTGATGGATCCAGGACATCGTCTGTGACTGTTACTGGCTCAGACCCATTCTTACTCGGGAGCTCCTTGCTTGCCACTCTCTGAGTATCCAAGCAAAATGGTCTTCCTGGGCTCATTGTGCAGATGGGCGTCTCCAGGAGGAGCCTGTGGTCGCAGAGCCTAGTCAGCCCTCTTTGTTCAGAGCCTTCAATGCTGGTTTAACCACAAGGGAGGGGCAGCTTGCCTTGCCCCAGTGCTGTCCCCTGGGATGCTGACAGAATTGGGAGAAACCGCTGGCAGGCGACATGCACAAGGGCTTTGGTCTGCAAAACTGAGCTTGCTAAACACCAGGGTCCTTGACGAGGCGGCAGTTCTGGGACACTGCCCTGCCAGCAGCTTGGCTGAGGACAACCATGGCCACCAGTTCCTTCCCAACCCACCCAGAGAGGGAAGTATGCCTCGAAGAAAGACCTTGAGTTGGAGGACAGCCAGGATTTGGCCCTGTGCAACATTTAAATAAGCTTCTTCAGCTATATTTGGACCTCTGAAATGCTCCTGTGTTTTCAGATGGCTTCCCAGAGCAATGAGACGTTCCTATGGGTCTGTGTGCTGTCTCTCCTCCTGTCTCCATTACACTCTGATCCCAGCAGCTGGAAACATTGCCGAGGTAGAACAGGACAAGAACACAAGTAACTTGTGTGTATTGTTAGGGAAATAGAAGCAGGACAGCAAGTCCCAACCCTACAAATAGTTATCTTTGAGAGCATAATTCTTAATTATATACTTAAGCAAAGCCTAGAGTAATTTAGTAAGTTAAGCATGTAATTCCACTTTAACTGACGGGTGAGTCCCTAAAGCAAATGCTTATGTGTACACAGGGCTGCTCCCTAATTCAGCCAAGACTCACTAGGGAGCCAGAGAGGCCTCACTCAGCTCGCACTGGAGATGCTTTAGCAAGGTACCATACCCGTGTGCACACAAGTGGATGACAAAGCCATGCCCCAAATTTGTACCATGAACCCAAGTCACCAAGAGAGCAACTCTGGATAAAAATAACCCACTTTTACAAGAAGGGCAGGTGGGGGGACAGATGCAGGCTGAGGAAGGCTATCCAGTCCCATCCATACACTGCAGTGGGCAGCCCTAAAGCCTTCCCACCAACTCTGCACCTCACCACCTGCCAGCATGGCTCCAGGAGCCAGGCAGCTCACCTCTTCTCACCTCAGCACAGCTGCACTGCATGAAGTTTGTTGCACAAACCCATCTACTTCTTACTTTCACTGTCTATAAAATAAGGTTAAAAATAGATATCCACCTTCAGAAAAATGTCTGGAGGTCCTTAGGTGAGTGCTGTGCAAATAGAAATTGTCGTCACTAACAACCAGGTACAATGAAAAAAGAAGCAAGGTAGGAGATCTATGCTGATCCTTTTGGTAGGCCTGCTGCCTGGGAAAAAAAGGATTAGTTATCTATTAAAGCTACATTTAGTCTTTGAAAAAAGGTCTTCATCCTTGATTAAAGAAAACACCACTAGGCAGGCAGCCTTCCTGTGACTGCCTCTCCCACACCTCTCCCCAGGTGCCAAAAGAGCATCACCTTGCCCTGGGAGAGAGGAGCAGAACATACATCTTGTCTCAGGAGCTCCAGGGGCAACACAGCACTTGTTGGCTGCTGCCCAGCTCCCTCCACTGGTGCCTGCTTGCTGACTTGTGGCCTGGCTGCTCTCAGGGACTCCCCATTTCTACCTTCAGTCAAGTAATGAAGCTGGGTATCAAGTGAAAATATACAAGAAAGAGGAGAAAGCCAGTGGCATGGCTTAATTAATCTTATGGGTGGCTGCCATGCAGCAGGAGGAAGTGTAAACATGACACCAAAATCTTGGCACACTGCAGATATAACACACTTCTTGTGCCAGTACAGTGGAGAGGGGATTTAACACAATGCTCAAGGGAAGAAGCGGACGGAGGAAGGGGGAAGATTTGAGGGTTGCTTGACACTTTCAGGCATCTAAAGGAAGATCTGTGACAACATGACCTGTTTAAAGGATTACAGCACCAGTTGCACATCTGCCTGGTTCAGTAAGGAAGGTCACCTGAGCCACAGATGACACCTTCCACAAAGCACAGAGAGGTGCAGTGAAAGGTATGGGCATGCAGCAGTCAGCCCTCCTCAAGCACTTATATCCCTCATGTTTCTTTACCTTCCAAGAGTGAAAGCATCCCACCCAGCACTGAATAATGTGCTAAATCTAGTGCTGACCACTCCTCTAATTCTCACAGCTGGCACCCCCATTTCCCTGCCAAAGCTGAGCCAGGGGACACAGAATGAACAGCTACAAGTGACCTCTAACCACCTGAGCTGCCTCCTAACAGCACCAAGGAATTTATCCACTGCAGAGGATCCTTGTTCTAGGTAGTGTGAACAAGGTTTTGCCTTCTTACCAGGGTATGAAGGAAAAGCAAAGGTTAGGAACAAGAAGGAACTCCCTTTTCCTGGATGTAGCAGAGCAAAGACATAATTACAAAGCAAGACACTGACAGACTTTTTCTACCTCCTTAGAAAGTAAGGGACAATTTCATTCAAGAGCAATATCAGTAATTTCTCCAAGGCCAATAGTCAGTTCAAACCAGACAGCACAAATGCTCGTTGGCATTTCAGAGGTGAACAGCAAATAAACAAACATTCATAGTTGAACAGATAACCTGCTCTCTTCCTTGTGTTAGATATGATTTCTTCATCTGGAAAGGAAAATATAAAAGAAAAAGGCACCACTAAGTAGCTTCCATTAAGGCATGTAAAGTCACCTTGCCAGGGCTGCTGACCCTCTGGGCAGGAAACCAGGTGAATATCCCAAAGCATGTTGCATGTGTTGGGTTTTATTCCAGCTGGATATAGTTTAGAGGGTAGAATCACCTAGAAAGAGATGTGTGAGGAGACAACCAGCAGAGATGCATGAAGGAGGAAGCCAAATAAAACTGAGGAGCTGGAAGGGGGAGGAAGCGTGCAGCAGGGAGGAGATGGGTCTGTCCTGGCCGGCACAAATATCACTCAGTCAATGTATGACTCAGTCAATCCACCCTGAGCATGACATTTCTCTTGGTAGAAGATGTCCTCTCCCCACTTTCTCCGCTCTAATGCACTGATGCTTTCATTTCAAAAGGTGACATGATTACAAGGAATGCTAAAAATACACATGGGCTTTCATTCCACTCCCCCGTCCCTGGTGGAATAGAATTTCCAGCTTTCCTGTTAGCCACAAACAGTGATTTAATCTGAAAGGCGTTTGGAGAAATAGGACCTTTGCTTTCTCTTAATTATCTCCTTTTACACAACACTATCAACCAACGCTCAGACTTAGAGTCCAGTCTAGTTCTTTGGATGACCATTAGTTAGAACTTCCTAGTCCAGGCCAAAGGGGAGAGAACCTTTCTGCTGCCCATCCTTCAATCTTCCAGCCCTTCAGCATGATTAAAGCTCTAGCCCAGTAGCATCCAAATTGCCCTTGCTATTGTCCACTTTGCTACTCTCCAAGGCCCTCACAGCCCCTTCCTTGCCATAAGGCTGAGGACACAGCAGACACAGGGCTGGTGTTCATCACATGTGCAGCAGCCAGACACTTCCCCAGAACACAAGCCTCCCAGTAGCTGGGCACCACTAAAGTCCAGCCAACTGCCTGACACCCATAGGAGGCCCTGGGGGTCAGTTCACAGGCTGGGTAAGTTGTCCTTCCTGAGGGAATGCAACTCATGGATGCACAGATCAGGTGCTCCAATATTCATTCTAGACAAGAGATGAATGCCCAGTCAGTGTCTCCCGCACAAAGCCAGCTGAGCACTGAAAACCAAGAGGGTTTAAGAAAACAAAGAGTTAACTACACAAATATTAAACTTGCCTTGCTCCAAATGCTCAATGCACTTGCAACTCTTTGGGGAAAATAAAAATTAAAAATCAGCCTATGGATGATATCAGACACACTTTTTGCAGGGCAGATCTTCTAAATTATGGGAAAGAATGGAATAAAGTTACAATTTATTCATATAACATTAGGTCACTATAAACTCTATCTAGCTTTAAATGCTTTTATGTAATGTCTGAAACGTTATTTTCTGCTGTGGTTTGAAAGACCTATCTAAACACTAAGTTATGGTAATTCCTGCTTATGCATTAGGTATTCAAAACAGAAGCCTTAATTGCAAGCTGCAAATGCTATAAATGGCAGGCAATAAATCTCAACAACAGGGTATCAAAAGGAAAGAATACCCAGTAACATGGTTGTTTTTATCTAAAACCAGGACACATTAGTCTGGTACAAAACCTCAGTTGTTAGAAGGAAAATTTTCCCCTCAAGTGACAGATTCTATTACATACTTCTGTATTAGGACAATTAAGAAAATACAAACATTTCTACTCTACAGGATCACTGTCAGTATCTCACAACTCAGGGACTGACACTGGCTTTTCTTCATCTTTTCAAAAGAAAATGTCTTTATGTCACTGATTTCTACAGACAAAAGCACAGGACTATTGAAAGACTTCTTTAAATAAGCACTCCAAAATTTTCAAAACGTCATAGAAGAAAAGGGCAACTAGAAGCTTTTTTTGTTGTCCCCAGATTTTTGATTTTCTTAAAACCACATTTACTCTTACACATCAGAAAAGCTTTTCGAGGTGGACATTTTGTAGCAGCACGTAAGCCTCGCATAACAACTTCATAGTGAAGATACCTTTATGTACAAACCCAGGACATTCGCTTTATGTTGTAGTTATTGATCAAGAGATCATTTAAGTATAGAATTTGTATTAAGGGCTAAGGAATTACTCCTTTGGGAACACAGAAGTGAGTTCCTTAGTAAACTCAGAAACAAGCATTCTCTCTATAGAAAAATTAAGCAGAGAGAAGATGAGCTTTTGTTTCAACTACAGGATATAAGAATCCATTACTTTAAGAGATGACTTTATTTAAAGAACTTTCACATGTGCTTGAATCAACTGAAAACTTTTCAGCTCCTATGCAACAAAGTCAAAAGTGAACTGACTA
This sequence comes from Dasyornis broadbenti, assembly GCA_013397935.1. Taxonomy (NCBI): domain Eukaryota; kingdom Metazoa; phylum Chordata; class Aves; order Passeriformes; family Dasyornithidae; genus Dasyornis; species Dasyornis broadbenti. Next base: position 742,218 of record VZRN01003663.1, on the reverse strand, counting down.
TATAATGTGTATGTATATATATATATAAATAAAGCCTAAGAGAGTTACAAAAAGCTCCAAAGATGTTCTGCAGAGCTGCTGCCACAAGGATGGCACAGCCTGCACCCCCGCCCCCTGAACAGACTGCTTGTCTGAGTGCTGCCAGGACCCAGGCACCGAGCTGCAGCATCTGTGAGAGACTGACAGCAACGCTGCCAGGCCCTTCCTGCATGGTATATTCCTTTTCTACAGAAATGCAGTGTTCCCCTGCCACTGAGCAGCCGGCAGTGCCCTTCCAGCACACAGGGTCACCGTTTTACCTCCGTCACTTACCCCACCCTGCTCAAGGCTCTGCACCAAGCCAGCAGTGCAAGGGAGCATCTTCCCAGCTCAGCATTATTTTCTGACATGGAGACATCCCCTGGCCTCTGCAACAGGAGGGGCAAGAGGGCCGGAGGCTAGTGTGACTCTTCTCTATTCAGCTTCTAATGGGATAATGAAGTGCCATTTCAGGTAGTAACAGCTCCTACTCCACATCGCAGGCCTGAGGCTATGTACTCACAGGAAGAAAGAAGCTATCCTGGGTAAACGGATTTCACTTGGACTGAAAATTTTCAGTGTTTATTCACCGATTTGTTTTGGGAAAGGTGTTTCATTGGCTTACCTGCCATTATTGATGCAAATACTTTTGCTAATTATGGGGAACACAGCTAAGATTTGCCCAGCTGCTGCAGTTATCTGGGACTCACCGACTGATAAATGAGGTTCTTCCATCAGAGAACTTGTCAGATTACTTACACTGGAACAAGGCTCACTGTCATGTACAGAAATAAGGGCTTTCCCATCCCCTAAGGAGAGCCCAAGTGGTCCTAGGTCTGCTCAAAGCTCTTCAAAGAGACAGAGATTGCCTTCAAATTAACTGTGACTTATTATTTATTTCTACCTTTTCCTTTTTTAGTAACAAACCAGTCATAATTTTTTATCATGACTGTTTTGAGTGAATCTAATTGCAGTGTTCCCTAAAGCATAGCAACAATCCCTCCACACCCAGCCAACCAAAATAGAAAAATCACATCCCAAAAATAGCAGCAAGTGTCAGCGAACAAAACCTGGCCTCCCACAATTTATGTCATTAGACCAGACAGATTTTTGAGACACAATCAGCTGAGAGACTAACACTCTGGAAGGTATTGCTGCCTTGCAGCATGCAGCCAGCCAGAGGGTTTTTGCAGCAGAAGTTCCCTGCATCCCTCTCTATGCAAAAAGCTGGCTGGTGCTGCCCCAGAAAGTGGCTTTGGAGGGCACATGGCCAGCCCTCCCCAGGTGAAAGGCAAATTCACAGCATCCTACATGTACCTCCTCTACAAAGGACAGCTACAGAGACAAAGGTGGAGTTTTCAAGTGATCTCTGCCGACACAAAGACTGGAAGATATCCTGTAGTTACTGTTTGATGTACGAATGCTGGAGTGAAATGCCTCTAATTGAGTTACACACAAGGTTCCACTATATCATTTTATGGTCTCTTCCAGAGATAATATATATTATTTCCAGTTCCACAAGTGACTTGGGAAAAAACACAAAACAAACCACCCAGATCAAGTTAATAGATCTGTGTATAAAAGCCAGGATTAGATAAGGTTTTCAGGCACTAAGTCTGGCTGGCAATTACAGGGTCTCTTGTGGATACTTAGCTCTGGATTTAGGAAATTTACAAACCTAGCCAAATATAAACATATTATCACAGTATTTTAAGGTCTTCCTACATATGAGATGCTTTTGCCTGGCCCCAGAACCACATTAATGTGGCGGTACAAAGCTCTCAAAGGACTCACCTGTGGCTATCTTCTTCCAAAAACGTTGGGGTTATATAGCATCAAAGCATTTAAACAATCTTAAAAAAGTAAAGAATCTGCTATTGCAGATAAATATTTTTATGGCTTTCAAGAGAAGGAAATCAAGCTACTCTACAATTTCTCCCACACTAGAACAGAGACCCACCTGCCTTTTGAAACAGAAGTAATTCAGTGCAATGCATTTCAGCTGTACTTGCAAGGCATGTTAAACAGGACTTGACTTCTGAAAGCTGCCAGGTCTCTTGAAGAGCAGGAATGATAGTAGTTACAGATGGGTAAGAGCTAGGAGGGCACTGCGCCCAGCCTGCTGCCAGGCCAGGATAGAGTCCCCATGGAGAGTACAAGCCAAGACTCCAACTGATACTACATTTGATCTTAGCCAAAAGGTCAAGAAGCAATGATGGGGAGGGGGCTGAGGATAAAAGTGCCTTGCAGCTGCCTCTATGTCCTCTTGAGAGGAGATGCAGGCAAACCTCTCTGGAATAACACTTAGCATTTATCATGTTAGGCAGATGGTATTCGACTTACTGATCTTAATATATAATCCTGAAAGGTCTGTTGCAGTTATCTACTGTAATAATAATGCTGTTCTGCATGTTACAAGAAACCTGAAGCAGCATCAATAAAGTAGTCCCACAGGGCCAGTTTGCTGACACTCTGTTTGTGCCCTTGCTGTACACAAGGTTATCTTCAATGGCAGAAAGTATCTTTTTATTGTTCTCTGATGACTTAGAGGAGACTGTGGATCCTCTGACCTTATTGACCATACAACATGAGCTTTGGCTGAGGGATGGCCTAAGAAAAATCTTGTTTTTGAAGTAGGAAAGATATATTTCCTTATCTCATTTCATCCTGCATACAGGACTGCATTCAGTCCTGCCTATAATATGACTTCCCCTTGTCCATGGCATGATTTTCCAGATATTTTCAGAAAGGTAGCTTACATACATTGTCTCTGTACTAGGCAATGCTAGGACTGCAATTTCTATCTAAACACCAGCGTGACACACTAAGATATTCGTTGATCTTTGTGATAAGAATTTACTGAATCTTTATTTAAGCTGTCAAGAAACTCATCAGCTTTTCAAGAGAAAAAAGAAATAAGAATTTTTTTTAAAATGGCAACACCAGAGCTGCCCGAATTTTCAAACTTGTTCAGAGCTGATAACCCTGTTACCAGAGTGTCAAGGCAGCGAGGCCAAGGGCACTTGCAGGGGAACACAGGCCCTCACAGTTTTTGCAAGCATTCATCCCAAAGTTTAGTCTTAACATCCATGAAAGCCAAACAAGGAGACTTCCTGGGAACTAGCTCACCCAAAACAACATTTATAAAGGCAAAGCAATCAAAACTTATCAGTCAAGTGCTTTCCGGAATCAGTGGAAGGGGAGAAGCAGTGGAGCACAAGTCAACACCTACCTTGGCAGACATCTACCTTTGAGTGAGATGATCACTGCACGTGACTCAATGCAAATGCTTGCACAGACACTTGACTTCTATGGAGCTACCACGTGTCAATGGGAAAATGAACTTTCTTCTGTGAAACCTGGGCATGCAATCACTGCACAAAGCCAGCTTCTCCTAAGGCAAATATCCCTCAGAGGTGATGCCTGCAAGTCCTCACCTTGGCAGGGCATTGATGGTGAAGGCACACTGCGCTCCAGCTCTCCATTGTGTGTGTACAGAGAGGGAAAAACAGTCTTTGGTGCTGCCTAAATATGTGTATTTCTATCTACACCTATATTTGGTATATAAGGCAGACCCTCTAAAAGGGCCTGCTTTTAGTAATACAACAGCTTTACAGTCACATGACAACATGTAAGAGACTTTAAGGTATTATGTATTTTCCAAATTTCAGATCTTCTGCTACATCCCTCATGCAAAGAAAGCAGAGTCGTGAATTCTGTGAGGGCAAAAGAAACCTCTCCAAGGACAAAAGAACAAAGCACAGAGATACCTCCATCGACTGCTGCAGCACTTTCTGGATCACAGCATCTCCAGGCAGAGAGCACAGAACTAACACCTGTTCTCCTCCTGGTTTCTTGGCACTACCTGAACACACAGAAAAGGAAATGCATAAAGACTGTATGGAATATGTGGCTGTTAAAGTGGATAGTGTACACCAGCGACAGAACTTTTAAGATCATGAGCAGTATGTGTGAGAAAAATGGACCTGTCAGGTAACACTGCACAACCCTGTGTAGCTTCAAGGGACAAAGACTGCTCAATTTTTAATTTCTGTTGTGAATAATTCATTACAGGGGTAAGAAATCTTCTTGAATAGATGAAAGATAGGAGATAAAGGTCGCCTTCTCCTATTCATATTTCAAATCACTGCCCAGTCAACTAGGTCTGTCCATAAAAAGCACAAGTTTCCATATCCAGCTTTTTCTTGCAGTCAGAAACTTCAGTCCACTTAACAAAAATGGACACGTTCTATGCTGGTCCTGAAAGATACACTAAAATTCAAACATTTAAAGAAGTATTTAAGACATTTCAATTTCTGATTATTTAAAATATAGGGGGGTTTTACATTAATTGAAACATACTGTGAATAGTCCCAGCTGTTCCTCTGCAATGAGTTCTCTAAGCCAAGTTGCAAAACACTGTCTGTCATAACCCTCTTTTAAATCTTCCCCAAAAACCCGTATCAGGGCCAGGACCTTTAAAAATTTGATCAGACTGTATTCAAGTTCATCTTGATTTAAATGATGATAAAAACAAAACATACAATTTTTGCTATCCGTTATTCCAGCATAGCAGATTAGGATGTTTGTACTTCACAGGGAGCACTCAGCCTGTTATAGGAAATGTACACTCTCCAATTTTTGTGCTGAAAATATGTGTTTCTCCTTAATCACATCTTGAATCGCATCTGAGTCAGGATGTTTGCAAGGCAAAAGAGCATCTGCGGTGGTGGGGTGGATAACCAAATAATAGTTAGACATGACTCCTGAACTGTATGGACTATAGACATTTCAGATACATATGAATATGAGTAGGACTGAAGTATTTCCATCCTCGATTACCAATTTGTTGCTAGACAGGCAACTTAAAATTATGGAAAACCTGAACCAAGCACTGAAGCAGGGGTGAAGCCCTTCTTTAGACTGGGAAAAATGTTTGGTTTCTTCTTGATTTATCATGACATATAAGCACGCTGTTTGATCACCTAATAAAAAGTGACATTATTAAACAGGATCTAAAGAAATAAATTTGGGCTGTGAAATCAGCAAAAGCAAGGAGGAAAAGGAACTAGTTTTTGAAGACACTTCATCAGTTCATGTAAAACTTACATTGTCATTACCTGGCATAGCAGAATATTGAACGCAATATGGGGTAGGTCTTTTCTTACAAGTTACTGAGTAGTGAAGTCCTCTGTGAAATTTCAAGAGTGCCACTTTCCAAATGCAGCTGTGCACATCTGGTGGGGAGAAGACTGGCACACCCACCCACACGGCTGTGCAGTCACATCCTCGTCAGTAAATCAGCACTTGCCAACTAACAGAGAAACTGACTGGTGAACACTGAAAAAAGATTTTACAAATTTATTTTCATCTGGTTGATCAACATTTTGCAATCTGTTCATTGAGAAGACCTATTTTTGACAGATTCACTCTTATTGAGAACACTTTCTGTGGAAAGTTTTGAAAACTGTTGAAACATTTCATGCTGTCAATACTGTAAGTCAAAACTACACTTTTAAGATCAGTGGTGGTTTTTCATTTCCAGAGTTAAGGTACCCGAGGAAGAAAAATCAAGAATTGAAGAACATGAAAAACAAAATAAAACATTGTACTTCACCCAAATAAAAGTATTTCTAAAGCCATTAACTTGCAAAATATTATACCTGACTTTTCATTTAGACCTGAGTATTTTTTTGAGCTCAGTTTTTCCTGAGACAGAAATAATTTTCCTTTCTACTCTATCCAGAGGAACCAGTCAGAGAAAATGCTGATTTCTATTGCTATTTTTGTCCCTAAGCGTTTTTTCTTTCCATATTTCTTTTATTTCCTTTTTTTCTCTACTTTCCTTCCTTTCCTTCCTTAAAATGCCCTATCTATTGCAAAGCAGAAGAAAATGGAGTCTGGAACCCAAGATTCTTTGCTCTAGATATCCTCTTTTCCTCTGTTTATTCAGAAGGAGTAAGAAAAGAGCTATATTTAACTGAAATTTTATTCTGCTGTCCTCTGTTAAACAAAAGATAATCCACTAAAGTCACTAAATCACAGATAACACTTCTCTGGGCAACATTATTAGGAACTGACAGCTGAAGATAGATGAAGATCTCATCTTTTAAAGAAAAAAGTACATTTAATTTCCTTTGTACATAAAATAAGAGAGCACAGCATAGTGTATCTGAAGATAAAAAGAGACCCCAGTGTCTGCTGGGTGCCATCCTTATGGGGATATATTACTGGGTCTGTGTTCTGAGCTTACATTTTACAGGGCATATTCAAATTCATTTAGAAACCACTGTTCTTCAATTTGTGGTAGACAGTGAACTTTTAAAAAAGAGGGTGACATTTTACAGCCAGTTCCATTACAAAAGAGCAGCTCAGAGACTGAATTGTTACCTTTTAGGAGGAACACTGGAAAACAGGACAGAAAGAGAAGGCAGAATGGATCTGTAGGGCAGAGAGATGGGTTTGCCCCGATCCTGTGTGGGATTAAGCCATACTCCTGGGAGCCACTGGGCCTCCTTGAGGTTGATACCATAATGGATTTGATACCGAACACACACAATGGAGTTGGTATTGAACATCAAGGATCTCATCAACTACCTTGAAACAGACATTCTAAAAAGCTATGGTAATTTTTTCCACCAACTGAAGCATATCATGCCAGACTCCAAATATGCCAGGTGAAAGGGCATTTCTTCTACAGAGGCACTGGCAATGCACGGTACTCCCTTATTGCTGGGGGACTTCTTTGCTGTGGTTTTTTTTTTTCTTTCTCAAAGGACTTGTGACTTTGGCACATATACTCTTCACATTTGCAACATATAAGCATATTTTACATGTCCTTTCTGCAGCACTACCACCTGCTGCTTTCATTGCATTTAATTTTAACACATGTCCCAGGCAGCATGGAAATGCTGAGGGTGAAACTTTGTTTGACTGCGTTAAGCAAGACAGTTACACATGCAGTTAAAGCACATGTTTAATAAGAAAATATGGTCAGTCTGATTCCAGTGGTATGAAAGACTGCTTTTGGCTCCTAGGGAGAGTACAAGTTTTAAGAAAAACATCTGTATGGAGTTTTTGTTTCTAAGTCTAGAGACTATTTGTGTGTTGGCTGAGACTGATTGCAAATCCTTGTACGAAATGAAGGCCTAACACTAAGCAATTACCTCCCTTCGATTAAAGCCTTCTAGTTAGCTAGTCTAAAATAAGAGTGGAAATTTTTTTGTGAACCTTACTCCACTGGAGGATGAAAGGTGGTTTTCCACTGAAAACACTGGCAATAAGCAGTCTTTCTAACCATAAAAGCTTTAAGGAAAATTCTTTGACCATCTTCATGTAAAAATAGTTATTCCTAAGAGTTTGAATCATGCCCTTCTCTGTTCTTTTTTTTTTTCTTTTTTTTTTCCAAATGGATATAAAGTAGTTAGTAGCAAAGGATAATATTAGGCTTTCCCATTTCTTGCAGAAATAAGTGCTTCTGGAAAATACAGAATATAAAATCAAACTTGCCCTGGATTCAAGCTGGAAATGCAAACATAGCAACTCAGAGCAAATGCAAGATCATCAAGAAGTACAAGGGTCTGTGTATTTATTTCACAAGGTGAAATCTACTGTTTTCAGTTTCTATACACAAGCAAGCACAGTGAAACACCAAGTGTCCATGTAAAACATCCAGTGAACACTGACCTTTAAACCTCTCTAAGTTGCCGCTTCTCTGTGAAGAAAGGGATTTCTTCTGCTGCTTTTTGGGATTGGTCCCCAGCTGTTGATGAGATAGATTTAAGTTGCTTTTCAGAAGTTTCTCCATTCTATATTCTAGTCTAAAATTCCCATCATTCATGTCTTATTACACCATGGTATATCTTTTTTTGCGTAGCTGGACCCTTTTTCAAGACCTTGGAGGATCACTAGGAGCAAAATTGTTCTCTGTATTCTGATTCTGTAAGTTTTTAACATCCAACTGCTCATCCAGATGTATTCAGGAACTTTAAAATTTTACTGCTGTGCTATTCAGTAGTTTTAAAAGCTTTTCGCACCATGGCAGCTACAGATTTTGCTAAGGCTCTCCTTCATCTGTTACAGCTGAATTGAGATATGGAGCCTTTTGGGTCACCCGTGTGTCTGCACTTTCAAAGTGGTGTAGGAAAACCACACTCAATAAGCAGGATTCACAGGGCAGATCTCACACAGAGGTCTGGTCAGCATTCTGAGCTGCAGACAGCTGCCACTGGGAACCATCCAAGCAGATAACCACGTATCTGTGGTGCTGTGCTGACCTCTCCCTATCTCCGGAGACAAGTGCCCCAGATTTCCTCCAATTCTATGTCCTACTTGTTATAGAAGATCCCAAAGACCAACTTTACTACAGTTTCTTTAAGAGATAAACACCTTCTCTTTTACTGTCAGAATAGGGATTTTGAAACTGATTTTTCAGCCCACATACACATAGAAACCTCACAGCAACACTGATTAGAGGATCTGGTTTCTTCAGTCTTCTCTTTTACCTTTGTAATACTGAACACCTTTCACTAAAGCCTTGTTTTCATTCCCCTCAGACCTGTATATGCCAGTTACAAAAGAGGAGGCAAAAATGTCAATCGGTGCCTCAGACTGACAATTGTATTTAATTACCTCTGACCCCCTCCACTCACAGATGTTTAGAATTACAATTCAGGAGTTGAACAAGATTGGCTTCAGGAGCCTTAGAGATAACCAGAAGTGCTCTAACTGGCTTTCAAATGATAGCTCAAATAAACAGCTAAACTAAGCATGAACTCTGAACTAATTGAAGTTTGCCTCTCCTGCTAGCATGATGAACTATAATCTCCGCATCTCTGGAGTGCCTTCTACTCTAGGTTGCATGACAACTTAACTGACTTAATTGGCTCTCAACACGCCTTTCAAAAGTATTACTTCCAATTCAATGGGTAAGAAAAGCACAGTGTAAAACATCAAGCCATTGTTCAAGTGCATGGCAATAAAGATGAATTGCTGAAATGGCTCTTCCCATTTTATGAAAAGTACAGCTTCTGTACCAGCTATTGTTGGTTTGGGGATTTTTTTAATTCATAAATGAGTCAACATTAAAAAAATTATTAAAATAGGTCAGCATTAAAAAACATGGTGGATTTTTATTTTAGTGGACAATAAATAGATGTAGTCTGTGTTCTAAAATGTAAGTTGAAAAGAAGGGCAAGTTGGGAAGTTTTCCAGCTGCATGTCATTGTTTCTCAGAGATGCTAAGATAAATCCATCACTTTCCAGAGATACCACTTCAAGGATAGTTACAAATATGCCCTCAGAAACTACAGGATTTAGAGTCTAAGACCAAGGGAAGGGTGGAGGGGCCCCCCAACCAGCAAGCAATCAACTAAAACTGCGTCCTAAGTTAGGACATAAGAAATGTGCTCCATATAAGTAATTATTTACAACTACATTCCAAACCTGCTGAAATAAGATGACCATTCCCAAAATGGTCTCTGCAGAACATCAAGTTACTAAAAATACACAGGATGTTTCAGTGAGTGTTTTGTTCATCAAGAAAACTGATAAGCTTAACAGCTTCATGCAAGAGAAATATCTTTGCTTCTTCTCCTCAGGGAAGGGGCTGCTTCTCCTACACATGCTGTTCTTAGAAAGCCATGTGTTTATTTCAGGAGCAGTGCTGGTCCATATTGTGAGCTACTGTGCAAGCCTGGGAGCTGAGCACGCCTCTCCATATGAAAAGCAATGGCAGCTTCCCATCTCCTTCAATTAAAGCGGGGAAAAGGAAGATGTGCATCCTCTCAAAAAGGCAGTGAATTTATGGAGTCCACACATAAAGTGGGGAATGTAAAGACACATTTCCAATGGTCCAACTCTCACCATAACAGTAGCAGTGATGCTACAGGAGTCCTAACTGAGAGCACACTGTCAGTGTAGCCAAAGCTCTAATGTCCTTTGAGTGATCAATCTTGCAGTCAACGGAACTGCACCCAAACCTGAATTTAAGAGTTGAAAAAATGCTTAACAAGTTATGCAGTTTTAATTACTCCTTAGTTGTAGTATTTATATTTTATTTTCCCAATGACAAAACATTTAAACCAATTTCCTCCTTGTCTAGATCTAGCACAGATAATGTCTCTGTATTCTACTTTTTCAGTGGTTTCTCTATAGCATTTATTATTACCTAGTCTTGTATTGTTCCTCTTATTCCTCTCCTGGTTGGTTTAATTTGTTCATACTTTGATTTAGAAGCAGGGATATCTATGACACTAAGCAGACAAATACACGAACACATAGCTCCAACTTTGTTCCAGATTTCATCCACCCCCTTCTGATGGTTTTCACAACTCTATGAGAAGAAAACATGCACAAAACATGCCTAAGATATTTCATGTGAGGCTTTATGAATTCCTTTATCACTCCTTAAAAATCAATGTTAATTCTTCTTCCTGAATGAAAGACTAGACCTCACCACTGAGAGACTAAAGAAAATGAAGTGCTGAGGGAATATTAACATGAGGGCAAGGAGGCTACCCTAAAAAAGTGTCCAAAAGGACATTTAGATTACATTTGACACAATGGGGAATAAGGCCACATCTTTTCTAAAGACAGTTCCAAAAGGATTTACATATTGGTGTCACTGTGAGCTTTGACACTAGAATTTACTGTTAATGTGTGCTCTACTGCTCCATTTCTCTGATGAGGAGTTTCTCAAGTCTGTTGCACACCTTATCAAAAGCATAATTTCATTTGAAAAATTGAGCAGATGCTTCTTCATTGAACTCTCTTGACAAAAGGATCCTGAATGCTAGCACTATTTAATAGCAAATATTTAGCACACAAAGACTTTCTGCATTCTGATGCTGTAAAGACAAATATAAAAGACAAGCATTTCAGAAGAATTGACCGAAATATAAAAAAATTCTGCGCATGTGCACAATTATACATGTAATAATAGATATAAGATGAGCTTTGCCACTAAAAAGTGGTTCAAGAAGATTCTGCTACAGTATTTACTCACAGAGAAGCAGCACAGCTCTTTGTGAGGAAGAGTTCTTCCAATTTAAACTGAGAAGTTCCAGTGCAGAGGTCCTGCCTGCTTGAAGGTATCAATAAACTAATCACAGAAATTTAACCACAGCTAAACAAATGTTATTTGACCAATGACCAATTATCAGCTGACACTCAGTCCATGCCTTTATACAGTCAAGTCCCTGGAAATGAAACACGAGAGTATTATTTAGCTAAAATTGGACTCACTGTCCTGAACAGCTCATATGCCTGTGGAGTCCCTTCCAAGCTAAAGAGCCTGAAGTCATGCAGGGGCTCCCTGAAGCAGCATTTATCTGGTCACACACATCTAGATGACAGCACTGTTGTTCTCATTAAGATGACAACTTCTGGTACTGACAAGTGACTCTTGAAATGTTATTCCTTGCTGAAACAGTTTTGAATGTTAGAGACTGAAAAACAATGGGGTATTCTCAGTAGAATAATAAGCTTTTTTTAATTGAAAATTCACATATACAGCCTGTGGTAGTCTATGCAAATGGACGCAAACAAAGAGCTTCATATAATACAGTGCCTTTTGGACTGATCTCACGGTTACTAATATATACACCAGCTGAATTGTTCAGTGCAACTGCTCCCATGTCTGCTCCTGACGCTAGATTTGAAATTAAGACAGTCCAGCCTGCAACTTTTTTTTCAGAAGCACCAAAGTAGGCTTGCTCAGTCACTCTGTCTTGAGACGGAGAGCCTCTCGCCGTTGCTTCTGAACAGTCCTGGAATCTTCCCACAGACTGGGTCCTCTGATGTTCTCCCAGTTATCCAAGTTAGATTTTTCCAGCTTCTGCAGACAAACAGCAAAAATAACAGTGTCACCTTGACAGATCCATGATTTAAAGTACATATGATTCCAAATTTATTTCTTTTTTTCACAAGAAACTCAGTATCACCATTGGGTTGATGAACTTTAATCTACCCTGTTTGAGAAGTTCAACAAGAAGGAAAAAAACCTAGTAGTTATCCATATAGCTACATAAATGAACTAAGATAGGCATTACTGCTTGTCATCTGCATCTGCTTGTCAGGAAAGAAATAACATTTAAGGACAGGAAGCACTGCAGCATCTAAACAAGACTGAAGATACCTTGTATTCACTTTTTCTCCTCTCACCTTGTTTTCCAGATCTGTTCTTCAACTGCAAGTCTGCTAAGCACTGAAGTAGTAGCAGTGACAAGCACAGGTATAGCTCAAACAGACAGATTAGTAATTAGTGACCTGAAGTATCCTGTCAGCACAAATACAAAGCATGCTGGAAAAGATTATCTAGCACAAGGAGAGACAGCAACAGTGCAAACCCCTTCAATCCATGTGGTTTTAACTTGAGAGCAGTATGCAATGCTTTCTGCTGACTAGTCTCCCATGGCACCCAGCCACCACAGACAGGCCTCTTACTAAGTCATACATGAGATATGCTGACTGAACTGTCAGATATTTTAAAACTACCTAGATTTAATTACCTCCTTGCCTAGTCCTATCATCTCCACTCAGAACTACCAATGACCGAAGTATTTCTCTAGACTCAGAGGCAACAAAAATGAAGAACAAGCGCCCTTCTGACCTCACCTACCATGTGCTGCAGTCAAAGAACACAAACATGTATTACATCTTTTTAGTCCTATTGGCAGAGACATAGCTGTCCCTTCCCAGGACACAGACCTCAAGTCCCACATGCCAATTGTGGAACAGCACACTGGACATGATGGGGAGACTCAGGAGAGGGTCTGCACCACAGCCAGAATCAGGGCTGTTCCACACCTACTGGAACATTGCATTCCAGTAATGAATGATATGCACTGCAGTGGGACTTAAACCTGATCTGTGATCAGGGCCTCATCTCAGCAAATGCTGTAAAAATACACCAGAAAATACTTAACCCTGTCCTGAGCCTGCGGCCTAATTTGTCTATTATCAATCATTCAAATAAATGGCAAATACCCATGGACTTGAGTAATAGTTGCAGAATAATTCAACAGCTATAACAGAATAGACCTGCTATTAGTTCATGTTATGTAAAAGTTTCCTGCCACTTCTAAAACTGAAGAAATTGCAATGAGGTTAGTCAGGTATCAAAAGAAATTACGCAACACTCTACAGAAGATATAAGAGAACACATGCACAAACATAGCAGACTTTCACAAGGTAGGAGCAACTAAATTTTTCGTACAGTAGAGTTGGCATAGGTCTTTCTAAAGAATTGTCTTTACTACTTTATACATCTTATGCTTAGCTGGTACTTCATTTCAACCGGAAGGAATCTGAGCTGACATGGAAGGAGAGAGAAGGAGGAAAAGTACTCATCATCCCACACAACAGTGACTATACCCTCTGATTTCAAATTCCAAATTTAACATCTGATTCTAATGGAAGCGTCAAGGAAACTACACTGAAAATAACCTTGTACTTTAACAGAAATGCTGATTTAATTAAACACAATGGTATCACACAGTTGTGAGGATCTAAACTATTCCCAAAGCTGTTTGGCTCCCAAAGCCTGAACACTAATCAACTTTTAAAGTAAGTACAACAGAACTTGTGGTATCTAAAGATAGGCTATATAAAGAAGTCTATCAAAAGAGACATGCATACTGAAGATCTTTACCAAGAAGTTCATATTAATTTGTCCCTGAAACATCACAAAAGCTTTACAGAGAGGAGGCTTGTCAAAACAGGAAATATGTCAAAACTATACTATCTAAACAAGCCACTACCAGAGAGTATCTTGGCAGTTTCCGATAGAAATCATAAACATAAAACACATAAACACATAAACACACTGTGATATACTGACAGCATAAAACAACCAAGGGCTGTGTGCAGTGAATGGCATTGCCTGACATTACAGATAAGATCTATTGATCAATTAAAATAGAAATAAAGACTCTAATGCATGCATAGGAAGACTATATTTTTATTTTTCATTCTCATGATATTTATAGAGATAATTAACATTTTGTGTAATGTATAAACACTGTGTAGTAACTTACTGCAATTCAAGAAGAAAATACCTTCCCTACTACCATGGGACACTGCACAAGTTTAGTCTATGGGACAGTTATCAGTCCTCAGAATGCAGAATGATTAGACATTCTAACTTTCTGAACTGATGCTATCCAATTTTGGAATAACACAGGATTCCTGTTGCATGTGGATAAGCATAAGAGGGAGTATCACCACTGAAAGGGTATGTGAAAATCTGTTCTGCAATGCTTTCCTACTGTATACCTATTTTCACATACATCTGTGCTGGTTGTGGCTGGGGTAGAGTTAGATTTTTTTATAGTACCTAGTATAGGGCTACGTTTTGGATTTGTGCTGTAAACAGTGTTGGTAACACAAGGATGTTTTCATTACTGCTGAGCAACTCACACAGTGCCAAGGCCTCTGCTTCTCACCCCACCCTACCTGACAGTGAGCTGGGGGTGCCCAGGAGTGGACACAGCTGGGACAGCTGACCCCAGCTGACCACAGGGATATCCAACATCATACGGCACCACGCTCAGCATGCACAGCTAGGGGAAGGAGGAACAGGAGGACATTCAGAGTGATGGAATTTGTCTTTCAAAACCTTTACACGGGATGGAGCCCTGCTCTCCTGTGAATGACTGAACACTTGCTGCCCATGGGAAGCAGGGAATAAATTCCTTGTTTTGGTTTGCTTACACCCACACCTTATGCTTTAGCTATTAAACTGTCTTGATCTCAATCTATGAGTTTCCTCACTTTTACCCTTCTGATTCTCTCCCCCATCTCATCATGGGGTGGGGGACTGAGGAAGTGGCTGTGTGGGGCTTGGCTGCTGGCTGGGATAAACCAGGACAGTACGTCACACACAACTGAACAAAAATCCTACCCTTTTTGCTTGGTCAGACATGAATATTCTTACAACAGTATTATCCCAGAATACACGGCTACTTTAGATGTAGGCTAAAGACATGCACGTAGCTACATTTTAAATTCATCTTAGAGAATAAGACCACATAGACACTCCTTCTCTTAATTTGGTGCAGCACAAGCTACAAAGTTACACAGCTCCTTCAGATCGCCTGAGCTGTACAGTGAGAATTCAGGCAAGCAGCTAGTTCTGCTCTCAGATGAAGTCAACGTCTTTCATTCTATCTGGCTAGGTCTTCTTAATTTCTTATTTCTTTTTTTCATTTTAGCCACTTGGACTCTGCCTGCCTAACTTTATGAAGACATCACATAAAGATGTTTAAACTACTTCCAGCTTTTACTAAACTGAAATTCATATGAACTGGAAGGCTAAAAACCATAAGACTTCTTCCAATTTAAATGTACTAAACACTCAATCATTGGAGACTACAATGAAATGTAATCAGATCAGATCAGCAGCACTTTTCCTGCTTGTCTCAAATAGCCCAAAGGATATTGAAAATTAGCTGTTTAAAGTAAGATCAGTATAGTCCATTAAATCTACTGATTCACTCCCTAAATCAGCTAAACTGCTTCTTAAGAGTACAGGACTGACAGAAGCTGTAAATTCAAGGAAAAAATGCAATTACTCAGACAGGAACAGTGAAAAAGAAAAATATGTTCAACTGTTTGCCACACTTGACTTTTAAGACTTGTTAAACAGCTTGACAGGTGCAAAGGTACCAAAAAGGACACAAAGAGACCTTCACTTCTTAATTGCTGGTTCAAATGCCTGGCTTAAGTAGAAGTCATAATCCTCTCTCAGCCTTAAAATAAAATAAAATTTTTAAAAGAATTTGAATTCAACTCTCGCAGGATAGTCTTCATGTCACAATACACAAACTGAAGTCTGCAGAAATTCATTTAGAGCTATTAGTGTTCAGGCTGAGTGAATTCAAGGTGGCTGCTTGCAAAAAATATTTGGCTTTAGTCTCAGTTTCTCACATGTGAAAGGAGGGATAAGAGAATCCTATTTACTTTACAGCTTGATGAACTAAATTCTGTGATGAGCACCACAAAAAGAAATAGCTCTAATTTAGAGAGACAATTATTCCCATCATTATAGTAAGCAAACCCATTTGCAGACAAAAGATAAGCCAGGTAAAAATATCCTCATAGCTGAAGGAGACAGCGAAAGAATTAAACCAACTGAATAGTCTGTTTTTGCAAAGGTGTCAAAAAAACTTGAAGAGACAAAAGGTACATTGAAGAGCTCTATGCTGATACATAGATGAAGAAGCACAGAACTACAGCTAAGACTGAATCTGCTCTCTTGTGCATGACTTAAAAATCTTAACTTCATCATCACACTGGTATGGCCTTATTGGGTTTTTTTCTTTTATAAATCTTTCCCAGAGCCATCTTTTTGATATCTCATTTTCTTAATATAAACTGGGTGTTACTTACTTTGTTTAGGAAGCAGCATAATTTAATATCTGCAATAAGTGACTTAATAATCCAGGATTTAATAGCCCATGATTAGTGATTTAATCCTCAGTTTAAAAATAAGTAATTTTTCCACTTAGAGAATGTTTAGTTTTTATCATATTAGTATACAAGCAAGTTAGCAAGCAGCAAACTATGGCCAGAATAAAATTTCTTTTGTTCATTAAGGGAAGAAATAGGTGAGGCTTGGCATGTAAGCATCCAGAGAGCTGCTTTTCTTTTTGGCTTTGCTGGAGACTGGCAAAAAACCACAATGAAGAAACCAACAGAGGTTTTGTTGCTTACTTCAGTGGGATACAATACCATTCATGTATGGCACAATTAATTAACCTGTGGTGAACTGGTTTGAGAGACTCTTTCCCCATGCATTATTTTCCCTTTAATTATGCCAATTCAGCTATGTGGGGCTGTACTCCAAACAGAAAAAACAAAACAGTTTAGGAAAATAAATTCGTACTACTTATGAACAAATCTTATATAACCACAGGACTATGCAAACACTTGAACTGGCACAGCTGAAGGAAACATTGCATGGAGACAGAAGAGAAAAACCTTTGAGTGACTATGGTGTAAAAGATGTGTATTGAGGAACCGCACCACCCATTTGTCTCTGCAACCTTTTCCCAATCCAAAGCATGCAAACAGAACTTGCCTCCACCTCAGAGGTGTCACAGAGTATAAATAATGCTCACAGAGTATTCTCATAGTTTTGCATGAAGGTGTTACAGTGATACAAAGTGCTCAGTAAACTAAACAATTATATCACTCAGTGAAAACTACATGATTACACAGCCTTTAATTTTTAACATAACAGAAAATAACATCAGACAGTCCTGCATCAGGAATCAGACCTTGCCATGATCTCCTCCTAATTTACAGGCAGTTTTCCTTCTTAAAATTCAGTATCTCTTAAAAAACCACATCAAATCTCAGAGGATAACCCAGTGCCATTTACACATTACACTTGCAGATCACCCAAGATGGACTTCTCAGTCCAAAAGATTCACAAGCTTTACATTGGTCATTTACTTTCAGTATATCTTCTTTTCTTAAGCAAAAATGAAACTCAGGAAGATCCAACACAAATAATAGCATGAGTGCAATAGTACAACTTCAAGATCAAACATCCAAAATTCAGCAAATTCCACTTTTAATTAAGCAATTAAGTACATTTAGGATAGTTTTCACTTCTCTCATATAGGAAAGTGTAACCAAGCAGTGGTTATTCTCCCCCAGAAAGAGAGGTGCTGCTCTCTAAGATTTATCCCCAAATTTACAGCTTGGGAGACCTAGCCAAGTCAAAAGGACCAAGGCATTTCCCAAGTCTGACTGCTTCATCTTGCTAACTTTATATCATACTAACCTTTGTAAAGAGATGTCCTAGTTACTGTAGCACAACTCTCTAAAAGCAGAACAGACAGCAACAGATTTCTGGGGTGTTTGCAGCATCTTTTTCAACTAAAGAAACGTGAACTTGACTGAAGGGGATGTGTGATCTTTAATAGTGCAGGAGAGCAGCAAGAGTTAAAAAAATGACAGTTCTGTTGCTGCTAGGAAGAGCATACAGATTTCTACATCATGTGTCTATCTGGAGCCCAGAAAACCCTCCTGACACCACAGAACTGGTTTATTTCAAGCAGTTTCCTAGGAGTATGAATACTTGGACCTGTGGACAATCTTTTTTTTCTTTCTGTATATAAAATCTGGCACAGTATGTCCTTCCAATAAAGATAAAAAGATATTCTAATAAAAAAAGGATGAGGTGTACTGGGATAAAAAAATATGAGACCCATGAGTCACACGTGGTGTTTTCCTTCTGAAGAGATCTGAAAAACAAGATTGCTTTTGAGAGAGAAAAAAGCTGCGATGGATACCAAAGCAAAGGGCTATGAGATTACCACAACAAGAAATGATCAGTTACCACTATGAAACTACTAACAGAAGTATGTGGGCATCAGAAAGAAACAACAAGATAAGGTTTACAATAACAGCGTCAAATTAGACTTAAAGCCAGGCCGTTAAGTAACTGCTTTAAAGTAACCACACTCCTTCAAATCAACATTCAACCTTACTAAGCAGTCGACCCTTTGAAACTGGTGGGTTAAATCTGCCTCTCACATGCTCCCCCTCTATCCCAGTCTCAGCTCAGGTAACATTCACATAGTGTAGTTTAGGACTTTTGGTTCTCATCTACACTTCCCTGCTGATTTTCCACTCACTTCTCTTTCAGAACTTGCTTATCAATTTATATGCTGAAACAGAATGCCTTTCTCTGTGGAGAAAGTATGATTTGGGCTAAATATTTACAGGGCAATCTCAAATCTTTCAGCCATAAACAGTTTTTCAGTAACATCAATGGCTACTGTTTGATTTGTACTGTTGGGCAATTTCTCATAGGGAAAAAATCCTCCTGTTTCTTCTTGGTACTAACACCTCCTGTCTTTTTGATGAGGACAGTAATAGGAGCGCTAGTCCCCCACTATACTGCCAGTGACAGCAAAACTACTGAGCAATACTGCTGGATGTACAGTTCACAAATAACTTCTAATAACTCTACCTTTCATTCTATCAGAACCAACAGGTCTTCAAACCAAATCAGAGACTTCTACCTTAGATCACAGCATCTTTTTAGATTTTTACAAGCATTAAGTTTAGAAGGTAAAGTCTGGGGTCCTTCCAGAGTTGGAAGGTATTTTGGTTTTGAACTGCATTGTGCTTAAAGACTATTTATGTTAGAGCTGTAAGATGTTATAGAGGGACACTGGCTCTCCAACGACTTGAGGGGAAGATGTTACGAACAAGATGGATTATTCCATATTGAATTACCAACAGCATTTCCCTCAACCTTTGAACTTCTCAGTGATGCCTCCAACCTATACCTGGGCAAAAAACAAGTTTTACTAGATACACAATGAAGTCAGGGGTTAAACTTGGTAGCTTTGCCATTCAATTTTTAGAAGTTTGATTATTTAGCTAAGAAGTGTGCAAACTCCAAGGTTAGCCTCCATCAGAATCTTGCATCTCATTTTTCTGTTTGATCAGTGAGCCTGTTAGCACAAGCAGTGACCCATCCTCTGACAGTAACCTGTTAAAGCAGAGTACATTTGTATAGTATAGCTTGAACATTAAATAATGACGGGTAACAATAATTTGAGAAGCAAAGAATATGCAAGAATTGTATAATAATCTTTCAAAGCATTTCACGTTTAGACTTGATTGTCCATGTGGGCATCATCTGGAAATACATTGGCAATCACAAAATATTCCAGGTAGCGTTTATGAAATGGGCCAAAATGAGAAAAATACCTAAGAAAAACAAACATGGATATTGCTGCAAAAAGTCACTTTGTCTGGTTGCTGAGACAAGAACTTCCTTCAAAATTATCTGTTCTGCTGTATTGTCTTCAGAAGCAGACAATGAGAGGAACATATAAGGCCTCAGCTGTGTAGCTAAATTCCCACACGCTACACTAAAGTTACTTCAGAGATATTTCATACCAAAGAACCAACAATTCCTCACTGAAGGCCCGTTAGTATGGCAGAAGTGCTTAACATTTCCACCTGGCCAGCTGCACAAGAAATACCGACTGCCTGGCAGAAGCTAGGAGCATTCCTCATTAATGAGAGAATTCAGTCATGATGTGTGGATACAACTTGCCCTACTCAAACTTTTGGGGGTTTTTGTGACTGAGACAACACAGTATTGGCGCTAACATGGTAAAAGTTGGTCAATTTACGTGCCGTTAAAAAAAAAAAAAAACCCATACAGGGAATGCAAGCTGGTACTAAACATTCTATTTCGGAGAAAAGGTGATGAGATTATTTACAACAAGCATTTGCATGTCCCAACCATGTTTGCTGACTGATTGTTAATCACTCACCTTGTTTTCCATTTATGAGAAATCAGTGTCTTCTTATTGGATAAAAGAAGTGCAAATGCAACATATATAAAAGAAACAACACTCAGTGAAGGAAAATCCTGTGCTGAGAGATGACCAGGAAAGGATTTACAGGACTATTCAACAGAGATGAATTCCAGCAATAAGACCAGTAAAAGGTGATACCCTATGAACTTTCCTCTGGAGGCTGTCTTTCTTCCTGCAAGAAGGCTTTTCCACCAGAACTCTTCCTGCGCCATAGCCATCACCAAATTCCACTCTCTTGTGTTTCTCTACGAAAAACTATGAATATAGTTTACAGTTTGAACACATTGAGCTATGATACAGAGAACTCTTGAGATGCCAAGAAGACAAGGTCAAAAGTATAGGCTGGCTATGGACTGTACATCCGCTCAGAATAAAATGCCTAACACAAACTATTTGAACTAAAATCCTTTCCCATGGCAGTTTCTATTGATGATAAAATAACATGACTTCGTACTTCTCTACAAAACATTGTGCTGTAGATTCACAATGAAATAAAAAGATAAAATACTATTTCACATGTGAAGAAACTGAAATGCAAGAAACTCAGCTTGTACCAGACACAACTTGGAGGGCAGCCAGAATCTAATGGCTAGGCTGGACAATGCACCAAGAAAGAAGAGAGCCTGGAAGGAGCAGAGTGATTAAAGGGGGGAAGAAAAGTATCTCAACCTCATTTAGTGTCATAACAGTCACTAAGGAGGGGTATTTTCCCAATATCTCCATCTGCTCTCAAACAGCTCACGGCATTTAGCCGCTAGTATCTTCACAGACACCGAAGCAAATGAATTCATACACTAATATGTTAATTCTTAAACAGCAACAAAATCAGTAATCCTCTGGTACTGATAATGACAGCAACGAGATACTTGCAGATTTCAACGATTGGCACCCAGCAGTTTCTTTCTAGAGCACTCCTGATGTCCACACACTTGAATCCAATTACTGTACTATTACACTGTCATTCCCTGAAAAAAAGTTTCATCCATACTGCTGGAACCACAATCCCTGAAGTTAAGTCAAACGAGCATTAAGTGGCCTGAATCTTTTTCAGAAGAACTTATTCAAATTCTCCTTGTAAGGCAGTAAATATAGGGGTTATATTCCCAAAACACCTCTCCATATACCTACTTCTAATTTTTGAACTGTCCTCAATATGTATTTTAATACTGTAATTACAAGACTTTTGCTGTAATTCTCAGGACAAGCAATTTAAAAACTTTTGTCCAGAGCTAATGTTGACCTTTTGGGATTTATCAAATTATAAGGAACAAAACCTGCTCAATATTCATACTCTTTAAGTCAAGAAAACAGCATTCTCTAGTCTGACTCTTTGCAGACCAACATATTATGTCAATTATGCCATGCCTGCAACCAGCCGAAGGAAAAATTTTAAAAGTTTTACAGTTCTGATATTCTGAAAGACAAAGGACTCATTTTTCTTGCTGTTATGTTCAAATAGTGTTCCCATCTATTAATAACGGATCTTACTTCTAATTTTAGTTTATTTTCTGCAATAAAAAAATGTTCAATAGGTATCACTTTCTTCTTAGGAAAGTATTTATATGAAAGCAACATTCTTCTTTAATATTATTGAAATCTTTAAGTTTCTTTTAAGGCATTTTCTAGAGCCCTAAGTTAGTACAGTCAGTGTGTTCTAGAACCTAATCTATTCTTAAAGCCTTGTTCAAAATGCAGATACCAAAAGGAGAACAGAATTTCACTACCAGCCTCATCAATGCCATAATCAGAACTAAAATCACCTGTTCCTACATCTACCATTCCTGTTTATATTCATACACTGAATTAGCTCTTTGTGCCACAACATCACAGTAGATCAAGCTGAATTACTTATTCACTGACTCCTAAATCTTTTCCAGAGTTGCTGCTTTTCAGAAAGCAGTCCACTCTGGCCTGCATTTTCAGTTTTTTTAATAATAACTTTGGCTACTTTAAAAGGTACTTTGCAAATTTAACGGCCCCATCTTAGCAAGTATTATGAACAGCTCTCTGACCCTGCCTTGCCATACTTCTACTATTGCAATATTTTCGTATCACTTGCACATTAATAATGATTTCACAATTTCTTTCACATCACTGAAAAAAGTGCTCAATATTGCCTGTATGTCCCAAATCTCACAGAACTCATTTAACAGTATCACGTTCCTGCTTAGGGATGATTCCCAGAGAAGCATCATTCCCAGACTGAAATTTTCAGCTGCCACTGAAGTCTTCCAAGCACATTCTTAGAACATTCTTAGTCTAGTAGACATTAATTAACATCTTATTTGATTATTAAGGGATTTGGGAGTACATGTGATTTGAATACAAAGGACTTTTTTCTCTTAAAAAAAAAAAAACAACAGAGATATGTTTTTTGAATGTTGCTACTTTGCCAATATGGTTACTCATGATTTTACATCCTCATTATTTTATTCTTGGTTTGCTGCAACACCATCCTCTCACCTTTATCCTTGTCAGCTTACTTATCAGACAGCTCCGATGCCCTTAGCATCTTTTATCAGTCTTCCCTGCTTTATAACTCATCTACTGTTTCCATAGCAATTCTTCACATTTTTATTTATTGTGATATTTTTTCCTCTGCTTTCAACTGCTATTGAGTCCCACTGAATAGCACACATTTGATTCAAACTTAAGTGATTTTTCCATTGTAAAATGTTAGTAAATTCTTACGGACATTTTTATTTGCGAGAAAAACCCTTAAGAACAATTCTAAATTTTGGGGTCCGATGTAACTGACTGAGGCAAGATTTTATAGTGTTTACTAGACCATTCATTTCACAGAAATACAGAAACCAAATGCTAGAATAAGGAATGCTATTTTGAGACTGCATTAAACGCATGAAGAGGAATGTACTACGATTGTTAAACAACCACAAGAATGTTTTTCACTCATCACATTAATCAGGTTTTTTATCTCCCTTTTCCACGCAGTATTTTTGTCCTTTCAAATAAAATACTCCAGGCTTTTGTCACAGGTCAAACATCTGACATTTTTTACAGTGTGCTCTACAAGGCCCAGCTCAGCAGCAGAACTACATTCACATTAGTACCAGTATCACTAGTGGACACAGCCATGATTTATTAGGCAAAGGGGACCAGCAGGGACTAATTGGTCATTTGAGGACACCTAAGTGTGTGAGAGGAATGCATAAACAATGGAGAGTGTATGCAAAGGTAGCTTGCTCCTCTGGCATGTCCCAAGGCCTGAGATAAATGCCATTATTAACAAATCTGAGATACAAGGAATGCAGTATGAACTACACATGTAAATTCCTCCTTCCTCAAAATAGTTTCCTGACCAGAAACGTTCCTGTATGAAATAAAATTTTTATAGTTTGAGAAGATATAATTTAGTAAATTAGAAGATAAGAAAATGTCTTTATGTTAATTTTCTCACAATAAATTAGGTCTGTAATTAGAACTTTTTATATCACCACCACCACCACACTGGAGACAAAATGCAGACTTCAACATGTTTGAAATATTGTCAATGTCTTTATTTTTTGCCATATGTCCATAAGGGCATATGTATGTTTATAAAAGAAATTATGACATTCTGGAAGAATTCAGTATGTATTCAATAAGTACATTTCCATAAGGACAGTAAGATACTTTTAAAAGTCTTAGGGAGGGCCAAAGGACATTTGCATGTATCAGGCAACCACACCTCAAAAGAGCTGGCATGGTATCCTCAGTAACAGCTGCAGATATAATGCTAATAATATTGTAAAATAAGGCTTTACATATCAAAACTGCCACTTTTTTTTTAACTGCCCTTGATCTCTTATCACACCATATTTAGTAACAGCCACCAGTGTAATCCTTCAATTTGACCTATATATTGAATTAGAAGGTGTTCCTAAGAGCTGTATTTTGGACAAGTCAAAAAATAAAGTAAGGAGAAAAATGTCCATCCAAACCCTTCCAGTCTGGAACAGATAAGGTCCACAGAAAACTACTCTCCTAAATGTCAGCTGTAACGTGGTGATTGGTTAGATTTTGTCCACCAGAATATAGAGGTAACAGTGACTTAAAATTGTCACACACTCAGTGTGGAGCCTGCAAAGTACGTGCATGACTGCTGGTAGTTTCACGAATTTCACTGAAGCAAGAAATTAGTATGTGCTTGCAAGCTGGTGCCCATAGTTAAGTATATATTGATATAAGAGTTCAAAACAATAATCCAAATTTATTTTCGTTATGCAAATCCACTTGTTTTGTTGAACTGATCTGCCCTCTATAACACCCAAGCACTACTCTGGAAGAATTTCAGTCTGGGAACTCTCTGCAGTTTAGATTAAGAAAAAAATAAGACTGCTCCTGTCATTTCTGTCCATCAGAAAAGAGCCTCATTACCCAAGTAGGCTTGTAATATATTGGTATGCCAGATGTATTTTATTACCATTGATTTAGCCATAAAGATAATACAATTATGGCTATTTAAATATTATCCTGCAACTATTTACTCATCTTCTGAAGAGAAAAGTAAGGCACGTCTGAATACAGATCGGTTGATTTTGAGGTTAGGTATTGAGTTTGAGATGTGATTCTTTTTACCGCTTGTGGATCTTTTTACTTTTTCTTCCACATAAATAAATCAGAGCCTTACAGAATATTGAATGGAAACTGAGAGACAATAATCCCAGAGGCAATCAGAACTTAATGGATTTTTAAGTTTTGAGTCTCCATTGGAACTTTCCATCTTTTTATTCCCTATACCATAAACCACAGTTCTTTATAGTGGGGGAGAGACCAAAACTACTTGCAATAATGGTAAAAACTGGAAAACACAAAAATTAAGTTTTATTTTTATTTCAGACAAATCACAAAAGAGTAATAGAAAAGTAAAGTTTTATTATCAAGATCGTGTACTGCCATTTGGACACCTAAGTATGAGAGCAATGGGTGCAATCGAGATCTTCAAAGGCTTGTGACAGAAATATGGTATGGGAAGAAAAAAATCTGTGTTCAGCATTAAGGACCACAGAGACAGATGAAATGTTAGTCAGACATTTGATTCAATTTACTTTAAAACATTAGGAATTATCTTAAATAGCTTTATGCTTTGTTTCTGGTCACAGGGAGGCTTTTTCCAGTTTTTCTAACATGGCTTTTTGTAGGCCTGAAAGTTTATGAAACTCTGGATATTAAACTGGTCAAAACAGACATTTTAGAGCTCAGTAATATTTGAAGAAACTGTAATGTTGAGGAAGGAGTGAACTATCTATAAAATTTTCTGAAACCATGTAAAAGGAATGACAGCTGTTTCAAAGATACACAGATTTCAGAAGCAAGGAATAATACAAAATACATCAACCACATAGTTCTGTATTTGGTCTAAATATCATCAAAACTCATGCAGTAGAAGTGTTGACTTACATGCACACACATTCCATCTAATGCCAATATCAGCTCTACATTTATAAACTAGGTTAACCACAGAAATAGTGAATTTATTTGTACCACTGTACTTGGCGCCTGGACATCAAAGTAAAGCTGTGTTCAGAAAGAAGCACTGTGTGTTCAAAAACCTTTCTTTACATAAAACCTTGTTTTTATTGGACATCAGTGAGTCAAAGGCAGATGGTTGATCTAATTTTAGTTAGGGACAGATACAACCCACCAGCGGCCAGGGTAATCAAGGGTAGCCAAGGTTATGAGCCCCAAGCAACAAATTTATTTTACCTCATATTCAGATTCCAGTGTCACAGGGTTCTGTTTTAATTTTTCTTTCAAAGATGGATCAACCTGAAAGACAAACAAAAATACAGCTAAAAATGTTTGCTTTCAAGAATATTTTTTTAAAGAAATCTTAATCTCAATTAAACTAAATATTGGT
Organism: Dasyornis broadbenti; assembly: GCA_013397935.1. NCBI lineage: Eukaryota > Metazoa > Chordata > Aves > Passeriformes > Dasyornithidae > Dasyornis > Dasyornis broadbenti. The sequence goes on along the minus strand of VZRN01003663.1, from coordinate 715,986 downwards.
ATATGCAAACCCTCCTCTCCTCTAAATGAATTTATGTGTCATTTGTTCGGATACCAGGATGATGAGCACAGCACAAGAACTGGGCTGAAAAGGAACAGGTCAAAAGCCAAATTATTAAACTCCAAAGGGAAACACATTTTTAACTATAGCCCTGCACTTGCATTACCTTAGATACTTCAATCAGTACCTGCCTAGTTTAAAACTGTTAAACTAAACAAAGCTTAAATAAATGAAACAAGCAAAAGAAAGAGAAAATTGTGATCGTGTAACATTCCTGAATGATGAGTTCAGTGAGTAGGTATATAATATATCTTGGCTTGTAAAGTCTAAGTATGAGCAGAATTTCCAATTTTCTGGTGAACACACAGCCCTTTCCTAGTTTTGATTCTGCACCGACAGTGCTGGTGTTTCCTGCCACCTTTCAGAGAAGCCTAATGAAAGAACAAATCTAAGAAGAGACATGTCAATGAACCACGGCAGACACATTTCACGTTTTAACTTCTTCTGAGCCCGGAAGAAGTGATGTTCATCTCTCCCTCTGCTAAATAACATCTGTCTCCCACAGGTCTAAGAGTAGAAGCAAAGGAGAAAAAGACAATTAGCATTTTTTCATGCTTACAGAAAACATTTTACCTTCTTCCCAGACAGCCACATACACAGTATTCAGACACAGTCTTTAGGCAAACTAATTAAAATACCAAATAAAACCACCATGAGAGAACAATTTCATTTTTAGACCTTAAAAACCAAAATAGATGTGTAAGGAGAGCGGTAAAGTGTGTAGTTTTACATCCCTGGTACACTAGTCCAACTACAACTAATTCAGTGAAGAAAAGTTGTTATTCTTAATTTGCTGCTTCTTGATCTGAATGAAAAGGCTCCGTTACCCTCATCACAACCAACGGCAAACATCTACAAGTGGCCTAGAAAAAAAAAGGAGGGAATACATATAATAGCATAACAGAATTTGCCTGGTCAATGAGAAGATCCACCTTCATATTCTCCCCTAATTCATGTTCTTACTCATCAGAGGTACTTAAAATATTCACCTACTATCTGTATTGATGGGACTTGCTCCAAAGAATTTCCCTAGGCCATGATGTTCCCCTTGATTACAGACACTGTCTGCTAGTTAGCATGCAGCCTGTGAGACCTCAGTTTGAAAGGACGGATGCTCAGACAGGCAAGTCTAACACCATCTGTTCATGGCCAGAGGTTTGATTTCCCTCTCTCATCAGTGATCTGGCCATAGAAATACACAAATTTGCAACCTCCAGACTCATTACACTTGGGAACTAAGCCAAAATACCTAAAATGGTTAATGTTTGTACCAGATACAGCTCCCACCTTCTTGGTAATTAAAAAAAAAAACAACAAAAAAAACAAGGTAGTGTCTCTGCACTGGCCCTCTATTTCAAACTAAAAAATGAAATGCTCTGTCTTGGCATTGTCTGTAAAACTGCCCCTCATTAAAGATGGATTGCCTCTCTTCCGTGACCACGTCCTCCAACGACAGCCATGCTTCATTAGAACAACGAACCCATCCATCACATGTGCAGAAATGCGAAGTCTTTGGGCAGTCAGACAGGCTTTGAAGCTTGCTTTCACAGACAGAAGAGTGATCATGGACCTCACTGTATTCAGAACTAAATGCAAACATTATTTGTTATGCTTTGTGTTCTCACAATACACATATGGACAAGGGGAAATAAAAGCTCCAGTAAGTAAGGCAGCAACAGAGTTTTATTTCATCGTACATTTCCCCTTCATTTAGTAATAAGGCAGACAAAGCACAATGGTTGGAACATCATTTTTACCTAATTAACCACAGCCAGAATTTAACTTACAAAGACAGTTCAATATCCCCATTATCAAGTTTTATTTTACCAATTTTTAGTGCGTTTGTTTAATGTGTGGTGTTTGGATGGCCACATTTATGGAAGGCAAAGGCAAATAATCAGTTAAGCTACTGCTGCTTCTCCTTCCTTCCAGCCCCTTCTGTCTTCAGACTTTCTCCTGTCTTCATTCTCCTCTGCCTGCACAAAGGCAGCTAAAATTGACACACAGCATTCCAGTTTGTTGACTTTAATATTAACAAAAATGCAGAAATGAAGGAGCCTTGTTAAATTTCTTTTTAAAAATAACCTGTAAATGTGAAATGACCAGAGAGTGCTGCTTCTTAGGAAGCAGAGATTTTATGTGGCAAATTAACTTACCCAAAAAGACTAATCGAACTCTGTTTTGACGGAAAACTACATACACATCTTAAACTCATTCTGCCAAACATGTTCTTTTGCTCCAAGTTCCACCAAAAAAAAAGTTAAAAAGGGGAGCAAGTATGTATTTCCCTTATTTTTATCTTTTTTATTCCCTACGTATATACTTACATAGAATAATTTAAACATACTTGAGTCTGCACAGCAATTCCGTCACCTGCACATTCTAACGCCTTGACTGCAAACCCCTGCTTTTCAGTTACTAGTTGAGACAGATAGGTTACAAATTGTTTTAGGAACCCACACAGCAGCTAAGAAAAAGTGTATTATAAAGTTCTGCTTCCACTGTGCTTGTATGATGCTGCACTATTTTTGAAACATCACAAGAACAAAAAAAAAAAAAAAAAAGAAAGGAAAAGAGAATGATGCTATTTTCATTCTCAAAAGGCAGATAAACATCAATATGAGCCACAATCACAGATCATAACCAGGGAACACTTAAAATGGGGGCAGAGCCAGGAAAGCGACCATGCCAAAGCAGTAGCTCCGTTGTATTACACATCTGGCACAAGATCCAAATACAAACATACATTTTGCTTCCATGATGACTGTTATGCCAACACATACTGCCAAATGAGCTAGAAGTATTCAGTTATGTACTGGCAAATGAATTTTCAGCTAAATTATGGATACAAATCTGTATTAGCAAATATGATGATGGCAGCAGCCAAAGCCCAAATGCCATAACAGCCTAACAGTGTCCTCTCCACCATCATTTAGGAGGCAGGAAGAACAGCAAAAATATTCCTTTACATTAGAGGACGCTTCTTGCTCGACAAAAATCTCAGATGCTCCTTTAAGATCCATTTAAATTCAAACTTTGTCTCTAAATGCAGAATTCAAAGATGCGTGCATCTATAATTACAGCATAACTTCACATTAAATTCTTACAGAAAGACTACTGAAATACTTGATGCAAGCATTTAGACAATCTTCACGAGATGCTGTCTGCAAGGCTTTGAAATCAATACTATAAATACAATTTTTAAAGGCTTTACTTTTTTTTTTGGTGTGGGTTTCTTTTTCATTTTTAGCACTTGCAGCAAAAGTGAATGAAACATTCCCAGAGTATTTTGCATTATACAGGCTTATCTCATATTACATCAACTGAAAGGGCAAGGGCAAGTGCAATATAGAAAGATCTCAAAAAAGGTTTAAGAATACAGGTTTCAAATTAGAATTTTGTCCCATTTCACACTCCCACCATTCCTTCAAATTTACCCTTACTTAACTTCAAAAGGTTCCCAAAGAAACAGACTTTAAAAAGATTCTTAGATGGCTGAAAGTAATAGAGGTTAAGCACAGAAACATTCTTAGAAATCTTAGCAGGCAGCTACTTGAGGCTGTAAGTAACTAAAAACCTTTTAAAATATGGCTGATGCTTCTCATTTTAAGGCTGACATTTCAGTTTTTCAATTAGAATCTGGACAGCATTTCTAGGTGTTAAAAATGGTGCACCTTGGAGTGCAGACAATGGGCAAATCATTACATAGCAAAGCAGGAACACCTGATGCTTGTAGCCCCTACCAAACCAGGGACTCCTGCAGTGCCCTGTGAAAAATGTACACTCATCTCAGTAAAGGGAATTTTTTGTTTGTGATATAAGTATTTTTGGTACAGTTACAAATCTAAAAGTGCTGCTACTAAAAAAATTTTCCAGCTAACAATTTTGTATTGATACTCGGTGACCATAGTTCATTTTGGCTCAGAAGCCAATAACACGGGCAGAGGGTGACTGAGAAATTTGTGAATGTCACTAACTTTAGCTCCAGGATAAGGAAAGGATAGCTCTTCCAGAAGGGAACCCAAAGAACCCCATCACCACCCCTTTTGAAATTTAGAGGTGTGGAACACCTCTCCATATGGGGACAGGCTGAGAGCACTAGAGTTGCGTATTCTGGAGAAGAGAAGGCTTCAGGGAAACCTGATTGTGGCCTTCCAATATGTGGGACTTACAAGAAAGACACAGACAAGCTTTTTAGCAAAGCCTGTAGCAATAGGACAAGGGCTAATGGTTTTAAACTAGAAGAGGGTAGGTTTAGACTAGGTGTAAGAAAGAAGTTTTTTACAATGAGGGCGGTGAGACACTGGCCCAGGTTGCCCAGAAAGGTGGTGGACGCCCCATCCCTGAAAACATTAAAGGTCAGGTTAGATGGGGCTCTGAGCAACCTGATCTAGTTAAAGATATCCCTGCTTATTGCAGGACTGTTGGACTAAAAGACCTTTGAAAGCCTCTACCAAACCCAAACTATTGTATGATTCTATGAAACACAGGAATACAAAGCAGATTAGCAGTGTCACTCCTGCTCAGCTTTCAGAGAGGAGGAACAAGTTGATTCACATTCTAATTTTCAGGTTACCATCCCAACTGTCCACAGTACATGTGTGCCTGGATCCGTAACTCAAATAGCTCATTTTCACAAGCAGTCTTTCAATGCTATAAACATTACTATTTATTTGTCCATGTACTATTTACAGCCATGGGGTTTAGAGCAAACCAAGACTTGAATATATTTCATCTTCTAAAATGATGGGTTCAGTTACTACACAAGGAAACTGTCAGGAGACAGCCACGTCATGGGAAGAGGACTGTGCTTTTAACAATCTCCTCTCACATAAGTCTGTGCAGTACATTGTATATTTGTGTCCTGGCATGTACTGACCAAATATTTGTAAGCCGTAGTTTTACAAAACCTTCCCTCTGGCAAGTATTTCCAGAAAACAGCAAAAGGTATTTGTACTCTAAAACTAGTTTGTTATTTTTACTAAAATATGAGTTTCTGTTCCTACCCTATCCTCCACAAAATAATATCCCACTGAGAAGGATTTCAGCTCTGGAAATGGGAGAAGATGTGGCCAGAATTTAATGAACATGAATTAAGCTTTTTAGTTTTTCATCTGCTCCACCCAGCACAAATAGATAGGACACAATTTTCCGGCAGTATCCACAATAGAGAGTCCACAAAATTACTGTTTGTATAAAGTTCTTCAATTTGTTCTCCCCACCCATTTTGTAAACTTAAGAGTAAACCACAATCACCAATTCTAGCTCTCCCACAGCGTATCTTCTCCGAAAACATTTATCATATGCCCAACTCTTTTAAATGGAAAATCAGCAATCTTGCGTGGATCAGTCAGCTTTAATCTTCCTTGAGAAGACTCCCATAAATTGCTACAAAAGTCTGTGTCATAAATATTCTAAGTTGTGGTTTATGAGCAGAGTGAGAAGCTGTAGACAGAAGAGGATAAATCCCAGGACTCGGGAAATGCAGTGTAAACTACAGCCAAGCTGAGTGCTGTTCTACTTAAGAAATTAAAGGAACAAAGCTTGTAGAGGTTGTAAGGTACAACAAGGGTTGTACTTATGCCAAGCTCTCTGGCATACAGTCTTCGGTAACAGAGAAGGGCAAGGCAAAACATATAATTTTTGTGCAACTTCATTCACAACAATCCTTTACTATATTACTTACAATATTTAAAACACAAAAACCTCTTATGTAAGGCTACTTTCTTCTATGTGAGGGTGGTGAGGCACCAGAACAGCTTGCCAGAGAAGCTGTGGATGCCCCATTAGAGTAATTGTTTGAAGCCAGGTTGGATGGAGCTTTGAGCAACCTGGTCTAGTGGAAGGTGTCCCTGCCCATGGCAGGGGGCTGGAACAAGGTGATCTTTATGGCCCCTTCCAACCCAAACAACTCTTTTGACTCTGTGATTCTATACTGCACAGGACAGGATCCAAGGATATTAACTGGATAGGAATACTTATGAACAGTGAGGAGACTGCCGAGACTAGATGTAAACCCTAGCTTTGCGTCCTTTGACTTTTTCCTATGATCTGCATAGAACATGCAGAGTTAAACAAAAAAAACCATATTTTATCCTGCTTCTGACAGAAATCAATGCAGACATTTCCAAAGGAGCAGTATAAATTGTTGTTACAGCAGCACTTCCCAGAGCTACAGCACACGGTGCAACAGCGATCTCTCAAAATCCAATCTTGTACTTGCTTCCAGATTGATCAAAAAAGACCTACAATCCCAAAGTCCGGATCAGACTTTTTCATGTGATAAAGCCATGGGAAATGCAAATAAGCTAAAGGCTAATATGATGATCAAACCATCCCATACTACAGCAAACATTTAAGCATATCTAGATTTCTCACATATAAGGTCAACAAAACTAACAAGGATTCTAGAATTTTCAGTTCTGAGAAGAAAGTACTCGATCATTTAATCAATTTTTGTACGCTTTTAAATCCAGTTTGATTTTCAGTTGCAGATTTAATTATTTGATTTATACCAAATAAGTGCTGTAAACCTTGGCTCTGAGTATGCTAGCATAAATTTAATTTCACAGTAAAATTCAGTACAAAAAATGTTCCTTTTGGTATTAAAAAAAACATGTAAATTTGTGATGCCAGTAATTAGGGAAAAAAACCCCTTTTTTTGCCTCTAAATAGAAGACACTTAACAGCTAGAAACAATCCAAAATGCAACTTTGGATGCAACTTCAGCAGAGTTAATTTCTATTTGTCACATTTTTGGAAGATTACTTTTTGATGGCTGTGTACCTACTATGCAAGTTTAAGCCGAAAAACTAGTGCAATATAGTTTACAGGGTTTTTTTTTTCCCTTATGGCTTCCTTAGTCATATCCTAACTTTGCACAGAATCAACTCTTTGTGGTAACTCTGAAAAACAGGAAGGTCACTTGAGTTTCTGCTCAAAGCAAGTAACTTCAAGAGAGAAATGGTGAATTGGCAGTTGAAGGCAGCATGCAAGCAGTCTCTGTTTATCTCATCTGAATCTTTTCACTGCTGCACTACCAGGCAGGATTGGAGAGGGTGTCCTCGTTAGTTTTGTATTTGAGCAGGAATACCTGTGTTCAGGTGCTCACTGACTGTTCAATTAGGCTCATCTCTGAACTATTTCTGGCAGCTGCTCACTTTAACAATATAGTGAAACCAAAGACACCATACAATATTTAAATCACTATTTTTTGCTTGGTGTGTCAGTTCAGAAACACAAAGGAATTAATTTCAAGGGAAAAATCTATTTCATAGGAGACTAAACCTTCAATAAAAGCACTGAAGATTCAATAAAATAACACCAAAAAATGCTCCAAAAATACCAGCTCCCAAAAAACTCCAAATAATCAACCTTCTCAGGTAGGAACAGAGATAGTATGATCCTTCAAATGTAATAATAAAAACACAGTTAAAAAAATGCATAAGCACACTTACAGATTAGGAATGCTTTCCTTAATCAGAGTTAAACAACTATAAATATATATGCATTTTTTTCTTCTCTAAGTGTGTAAGTTAACGCCTAAGCCCTATCTTAAGCCATGTGAAAATATACTTGCTACCCTCATACAAACAACTCCAGTTTCCACAAACCAACAGCAAGAAACAATACATTAACATTTTTTTCTCACTGAAAATAATCAAGAATATAAAACAAAACCAAAAAGTCTGTTTTAACCCTAAAAATGGTTTAAATTATGTTTTAAAATTTCATTTTCATTTACAATACAGATCTCAGAAATTTATTGAGTATTGAAATGAATTTTGACTTTTTAATGTCCTTTTGAACAGAAACAATTTTTAGAATCTAGTGTGAACTTATCAAAATTGTTTTCAGTGCTCTGAAACTGCATTTCTACAAATAAGTTACCACCCAATTCTAATAACTGTCATCTTAAAATCTGCATATATTGAATGAATTAACACTTCTCATTCTACAGTTCACATTGCATTTAAGTAAAATTACTTTCCACACTGACATCTAGTGAAGTTTTACAGCAAGAAGAAAAATCATATTCTAATACTTTGTACTTACAAAAAGCTTTCAATTTTCCAAATTACTTGTACTTTAAATTACTAGAATTTGCAACACACTTGTACATGTGTACATTACTTTCTTTTGAAAGATATTGTGCCACTATTTTTAATAAATAACATTTTTACCTGTCAAAGGATCTGATTCTGTATATTCTCATCATTCTGATGAGTATATTAGAGAAAGTTACAATGGAAAAATCTGGTGTAAGTTTAAAACATCAATAGCAAAGTTAGTGTTTTCCTTATAAGGGCTTAACATTCAACATTTGCAAAACAATTCTACTAATATCAGCAGAAATTATGAATGCAAAAATATTTTAATTCATACATTTTTTATATAAATAAGACAAGTCATCTCTCTTCTCTACGCAGTATCCAAAAAGCCTGTATTCCAACATTCTCTCTGTAATCAATGAAGAAAGAAAGGTTCCTCTGGGCATACCTAATTAGCCTCCTGCCCTTAATCATCCCAGAGCTCAGGCTTGGTAGGCTGTACAGACAGCACACAGAATGTTTGAGGGTGCAGAAATGGAGGGACTGTTAGGGACAGTGTGTGAATTCCTTGACCCCAGAGCTGCCCATCTACTTGCACAAGGACAAGAGACAACCTCAGATACCTTCTACCCTCCTTGAGCTGTGCTCCAGGGAGGCAAGACATGATCTAGCTCTACCAGCTACAACATTTAATTTCAGAACTCATTAAGGTTCTAAAGGCAAACTCTCATTTTTATGCCTCATCAAAAAAAGGAAGTTGAGCACTGCCTGACATAACATACAGGAGGTTCAGCGACTGTGGGGAAAATGCATCACCTATCGAATGACAAGCAAACCAATAAATGCTGTCTGCAGTGATAGATATTTAAAGAGAGACAGATAATGCATTTCCTCCCCCGCCCCCCCATCAGTTGGTTTTACTCCAGATACAAGTTTGGGCTCTGCATGTTCAGACTGCCATATAGTTGCAGTTTGCAACAGCACCATTTGGCTTCAAGCCTCAAAACACAAAGTAGAAGAAAGGGAAGGTCCATTTAGACAGAGATTGCACTTAAAATGGAAACAAGCCTGGGCAAAAGGTTTCAACACTTTCTTGGTAAAAAATGGTCATGATCTACAAGTCCAGAAAATCCTAGGGACTGGGACCCCTGCACTTCTGTTTGAGCTTCAATCTGCTGACATCATGCCTATTGGCTTCTCAAGACGAGTCTGGAAAGCTAGATGTTTTCTGGTGCATGAGGGAAGTATTGGGAAAAACAGCTGGATATTAAAATATGTTTTGGCTAAAAGCTGCCTGAAGCTAAGTTACACACATGTAATCACTTCAACTGCATGGCAAAAATACCAGTAATTACTTGTGGCAATGTGACAGGATTTAAATAAACCAAACAGTACTCTTGGTAGTATATAAAATGTAAATATCTGAAAGCTATCAACATTTTATGTACTGAAATTAGTTTAAATACTGAATTAGTATTGCAATGGCATTAAAATGAGTTTCTCCAGTTAAAAACATTCTCTTCATCTGAATCTAATCTTGACAACAGAACCACCATCAAGAAGTAAAACATTGAAAAATTGCTTCTGTTTTAAACAAGGAACTCTTTACTTGCACTGTATATTGTATTTCATCACAGAGAGGCTCAATAATCTGAGGTATAATCTTAACTCCAAGTCATCCTACAGTGCTGTAAGCTTTTTGTGGTGACAACAAGCACTGGGTCTAGGTAGATCCAATCACTGGAAACCGTTCAAAAGTATGCACACAGTGTCAGCCTCAGAATGTGGCAACAGAAATCTTACTGAATCCCAGAGATTACTCTTTTTGTGGCTTTTACAGGAAACTGGTCGTTTATATGCTAAACTGAAAGAATGTCTAAAAAAAGAAAACATACGTCTCTGTCTGGTATCACAGCAAATTCAGTTAGCAGCTCTTCACATACAAAGTAGAGAAGTCACCTGAGCTCAAGTAAAACGGATTAGTTTTTGCTGAAATTGATGCAAAAACATGAACTGAGCACTAGCAGCAGAACCTCAGAACCTTCAAGAATAACATGGAAAAAGAGCTCATTTCCATACAATCCCTTTGGACTGAACTGAAACGAGAAAGAAAACATCTGAACATCAATACTGGGTATGAAAAGCTCTTGCTACCCTTTCATTTTTTGCCACATTGCAAGACTGAAATTAATACTTGGATAGCTCTGAACCATGGTCAAAAGATGTAACAAGCTCCAAATTCCCCCTGCAAACAGAAACAAACTCACTGTAAGGGTACCAGCCTAGCCATCAACAAGCAGCCAAGCTGCCTGACTTAACATAGAATTCTAAACCCCACTGCTAAGCAGGCCATGCCTGAAAGCAAGGTTTGTTTTAATTTAGTAAAATGTGCTTCATGACATAAAGGTAATTGACTGACAAAGACCTTTTCTCCTCACCTAAATGTATGCAATCCTAAATGTATGCTTCTCACATTCTCTATAGCACCAAACAACATTTCAGTGTATTATTGTCTTTATTTTTGGAGGACCTAGGGCCAAGCTCAGTAATGAATTTAGTCTTTGAAAATCAACTAAATTTACTTACACAAGGAAATTAGCCAGTTTATCATTAGACTTGAGACGCAGGCCAACCTGACCTGCTTAAGGAAAAGAAAAAGAAGAAAACAATAATCACCAACATCAATTCCTTGCCATGCTGCTCTTGTGTAATTAGCTTACTGAAACCAATTAAACAAATGAAGATGCAGTTATAAATAAATAAATGCTAAAATGCTAGATGAGAAGACCTGATTATTCTGCCAAGTTCAGTGACAGACACTAAAATGATTCCATATTCCTTGGCTGACAGGTTTAGAAAGGATACCTTCCTCAAGCAAAATATTTCACCAGACACCAACTGAAGATATTCTGATTTTGTTCACACTCAAATCAAGCAGGATATTTTTGATACAAACTCCTATGAAATCAGATTCTCCAGCATACAGGAGTACCTCAGGCACAAACAGATTAAATAAGAGTTCCTCTACCTTCAAGCCATCTGCTAGTTTGCCAATTAAGCTCCAGGGAAAGAATATCTAGGGCAGGCTTCATCTCACCTAATTTCAGCCATCTAAACTTTTGACTTGAAGCATAAAGTCTCTATTTCGGCTCTTCCTCCAGCCAGCTGTAGATTGGCATTCCTAGAGAAAGTCAGTCCCACTTAAAGATATATATCCAAAAACCTAACTTGTCTGCACCTTGAAGCTAGGTAGAGGTTTATCTCACCTGTTACTCACTGGTCAAATAAAATACAATATTCATATACTAAAGAAGGTACGTGTCTCACTGCAATGGGGTAATAAAATCTTGAGCTCAATCTCCCTACTTTTCAATCCATCAAAAGAGAACAACATATTTCTCAAGTATCTATTTTAAAATTGAATGAAGCCTATGATGGGGACATTTCCTCTCAAACCACCTTTATGGACTACCTGGATAGCTATCTCAAACCAGGCATTTCATTTAAGACAATGGAAAAACGAGCAAGATGAAATCCTGACTTAGTGCACAGCACCACAAACATACATTTAGATTTAGCTGATCAGATACTGAAATTTCACTTCCCTATCTTTAATAATACAAATAACCCATTTAGAGTCTTTTGAGTATTAACACTGTTAATTTAAATTGACCTTAACATTGGTAGGGCGTGTTTGCACACCAGGAAGTCTAAAGGACAAGTCTAACTCCATCTAAATCCATTTGGAATAAAAAAAAGCAGAAAGCCTGTAAACACACAAGATAATTGAGTGCATGGAACAATCTGGGCTGGCAGCAGTAGCATTAAGTCCATTAATAGTCATTAGCACACTGTGGACTTTGCCAGTCCAGTCCAATCACAAGGACTTGGCCTATCCACATTACTCCTTGAAATGGTGAAGTCCATCAAGTTTTGGTCAGACTGAGGATCTTGGACAACACCAAGGTGTAATAGGATTTCAAACATGGATGCTTATCCATCAAGAACTGCAATAAATATATCTTGCAGTTTTCAGACAATAGACATAGTTTTCAGACAATAGCTTGTGGAAGAAAATTAAAACCACAGTTTTCCATCTTGCTACCTATTTCAGTTAAATTCTTAATACCTTTGACAGCCTTTTGAACAGAGAAAATGCTGGTTTTTAACACAGAAGCAGATCTTCAAACAAGATAAACAAGTCAGTTTGCAGTAAACCAGCTTTATCTAGTAGGTCTCAGTATGTGTAGTGATGAGGACAATCCCCTGACATTCTGCAAATCTAAGTTAAAAAAACCACTTAAACACTACAGACATATTCAGAGGTTTAAGTGATTTTGGTTTTAAATTTTCACCTCATATGAAACACACTATTTAAAGGAAAAAATTATGTGACATACAGAAACATGACATTATTCATAAACCATACTAACATTACACTAAACATTGAAATCATATTTGATTCTTTAATGCTTCTTTTTTCTGAAAACAAACAAACAACAGAACAAACTAAAGAAACAAACCAAACTTCTGCTGGGGTACAGAAATCCTGTCCAGATGGACTTTATAGGCAGGTAAAACAGAAGCAATAACCAACAGACAATTTCCACTGCAATACTTCAGGACGTGCCCATATGTGCAGCTCCCATAGACATACCTGAGGCAGTTCATCTAAGGACAGCAATACAAATGTGCCAGCCAGCAACAAGGCACGGCCTTGTCCAGTCACTTGAAGATGTATTTCCTTTCTGGGTGGATGTTGAACCTCATTTAAACACTGTACTGCTGCAATTGCAACCATCTCAACTCAACAGTTTGAAACTCATTGCAGCATGTGTGTGAACCAGAGCAATGTTTTGACAGCAACACAAAAGCATTCTAATAGGCAGATACTACTTCTCAACTATCCACTTGAGAAAATGCTGGACTGACTTCCTACACCTTTCTGAGGCAAATGTCAGATGTGTTCTTGCTTGACATAAAGGTCTCATGGAAACTGGTCAGTTCTCTGTTCCTATTTCTTCCTAGCTATTTCACCCTGACCCAGAATGCTTGAATTAATGGATCTCACCTGAGGAAATTTTTAAATACTCATATGAATTTAAATAATTCCTTTTATTTGAATTAATTAACTTTCCTATTTCCTATGTAAAGTAGAGCAGCATTAATTACCCATATTCTACAGACTAAGAAAGTGAGATAGGCAGAGAGAAGCTCTGCAGTAAAGGAGGTAACTGAAAAAAGAACCTGAACAAGACGGATATAAAATTTCCAGTGAGATGAATGGGTGTTACCTAAATCACATGCTGCTGTGGGTCTCCTGACACCCACTTATGAGATCAAAGATACGATGTTAAAGCACTAGGGACCAACGAGCAATATTCTAAAACTATAATACTGAGTATAACCAACTAGACAGTAAACATACTTACATCACTATCAAGCCCAATTACGAGAATTGCTGTAAACCAATAAAAGTCAGACTGCCATAAGTGATCATGCTAACTTTCTTTTCTCTTCCACTCCTCATTCTTTCACTTTTCAAAGGACAGTAAGGTTTTCAGAATAATCCTCCACACACCACATGTACTCTTTTTCTCAATTCAGGGTCCAGGATCATAAAACAAAAGCTGAGATCCTCACAGTCACACAATTTCATGAATTAAGACCTTAAGACAAAGTAAATATACAATAAATGAAGACTGGCAATGGCAACACTGACACTCTACAGGTGTCAAGCAATGCCTAATGGCAGTCAATTGGTGAAAAACACTAGCTAAGAAATTTTAAAGGCAATCTTCAGTCTGCATAAAGCAGGCTTTATACTCCTAGCATTTACTGAGTATGCTTCCGACCACCACCACCACCACTTCTTTAATACTCTTTCTGGGTTTACAGTTTTATTGCTTATAGAGACTGGTGAAAGAACAGGTCAGGAACTTTCATTTTAATCTGCATTTTAATTCCTGGAATGCCATGCAACAGTCATACATATTTAAATGCACAACTGATTTGAGGGTAAAACTCATGGAGAATGCACAACAACTGATTCAAGGGTAAAACTCATGGAGGAGAAATTGAAAATCTGTCATTTTGACTCTTTTCTGCCTCTACTTTGTACCTCAGTAAGACAGAAAACATTAGTATTATTTCTTAGCATTCTACTTGTCGGGTGCAGTCACTTCGCACAGGACAAAGGAAAAGTGACCAGGATCTACACAGTTTGTAAAGAGACAAGCATGCAACACTAGTGTACATAAACCACAGCAGGAAATATTTGCAAACTTCAAAGGCTAATTGTTGTCCTTTTCCCTAACAAAATGGCACAGAAATTCCGGCTTTCTTAGAGAAGTCCTTCTGCTGCACATTACCCTGGAGGAACTCAGTCATATCCCGTCCCAAAAGTCTGAGAACCTGCCTCACAATGATACTTGTTCAACAGAGTAATTTTGGAGCTTAAAAACTGTGTTATTCTAAAAGGTTTGCAGATGGGGGCAAAGCATAAACTTTTCCAGGTAGTTAATATGTCACTTCCCTTCAACTAATCACAGGAGCTATTAGCCAACAGTACAGACCACACCACATGTTCCAAGATTCTTTTATCTAAAACTAAATCTGAATCAGCAAGTCTCTACAACACCTGGAACAACAACAATGGGTAGACAGTAAATAAAAATATTTGACTGTTATATAGTTGAAAAAAACCATTTTATGTATATTTAACAGAAGTAACATTTTCTGTTAAAAAAAAATTAAATAAGCATCTCCAATTACATACACAAGAAGGAAGACAAAGAAAGGGCCTAGTCTTCCATTTATGAATAAAGGCATTTGGAACAATGCCTATACAAACCCACTAATTTCTTCTCTGTTAATTCCACATGGTTTTCCCATAAGCATACCTGGTTTTCTGTAACCAATTTTGATTTGCATAAATTCTTCCCAGAAAGTGAACAACTACCTAACCCAATGATTTCTCCATTAATGGACATTTTGGCAACAATAGATAATGGAGAAATCCTTGATTAGTTTCAGGAGAATTCTGACTAGCATTAACAGACATTACATCAATAAGAGCCTCAGAGCAAGCTTGCTTTAAATGCAGGACATTCATTGTGCTGAGGGAATATGACTGATCTAGGTATCCTGAGAAGATTTAAGTGTAGCCAAAATGTTTTTTTTTGCTTTTGCAAGAGATGGGCATATCCAAGGCCCTGATATCCAAAGATGTTATACTAAATGGATGAAATATCTGCTCTTTAGATACTAATAGCCTCTCCCCAGCTGCAGCTCTAGGCTCTATCCTATACATTGGCTGAGCTGCAGTCCAAGATCCCAAGACACAGTCCAAATGAACAAGAGGACACAATTCTTTTTGCAGCTCCTTCTCAGCCCCACTCCATCTACAACTCTAGGCTCTGTCTCTCTCCAACCCTAATGTTAGCCCCAGCCCAATGCATCACAACCAAAGCAACTCCCTCAAGGATCCAAACCACCATTTTCTCTTGAATTTTAATTCCTTTATCTTCAAAAGTCAGTTTGACAGTAATAGCCTAGTCATTCTTACTAATGCAGCTTTTTTCATTAAGCCACAAGAATACAAAGTGGCAGCTAGCCCTTCAGTCACTGAAATACAGACTACATAGCAGCAGTTTTACTGTAGTGCTGCCTTTGAAATACCACTGTTGACTGAGAAGTTGCTTACTAATGTGGTTTCCCTCTAAGCACAGCATGAAGTTATGAGTGAAAAAGGAAAAGAACAGGAACTTTTGAAGGCTAAGGATCATAGTTTGGCATCTGAAATGTATTAGAGATTTACCACAAAAGGATTGTTTAAGTTCTGTGTCTTTAGCAGTTGAATTAGCAAGAAAACAAGTTCAGGAATCATTATTACAAAAGGTGACATACTGGAGTTTGCACATCCTTAAAATATAATCAAAAAAGACAGGCACTCAGGTGTTATGAATCCTAGCCTACTTTTGGATGGGTTGCTTAAATTTGTGCAACCTCCATTTTTTCAGCAGTAAAATGTAAATAATAATCCTACCTTTTCTGACAGTAAGAGTATGAAGCTTAATTCACTTAAATTCTGTGAAAGTCTTTTGAGCTCCTTGTATGGAAAATGTTATTTAATTAAATATGCTTATTATTCTAAAGGAGCAGCTGTAACAAAATAAATCTTATTTCTTTTATTGCCTATTGCGTTTTGCACGTACCTGTCCAACCCCCCAAAAAGAGCACTTGTCCATCTGTCCCTGTTCTGATAAGGATTTCCGATAGTCAAACCGTGTTATATGAGAAAAACATCGATATTTTAACAGCACTTTTAAATTACTTATTATAATGTTCTTTCCTGAGTTTCACGTACACTTTAAACTAGATTTGTTTATCCATTAAAATACATTCTAATCTCCTTTGCTGTCTTATTTAGTGAATTAGAATGGCTTTCAACTCTATTTTTATGGACACAGAAACAGAAATGAACGGAACACATTGCTTTGATTTGCTCGTCTGCAAATAAGCCCAAAGTGGGTGTTGCTAGTTCTGAGCCAATACTGCACTATTCTTTACTTAAATGTCATCTATTTCTAAATAAAAGTGCAAGGAAAAGGAAAAGAAAACACAAAAGAGATGTTGGAGACTTAAGTAATACTGGTTAGAGCATAACTCTTCTAGCTTTTCAGAGTTTAAGAACTCCAGGATGAAGTAGCTTCCACTCAGAGCTTTCATGTACTACTGACTAATTCAGTGATGCTTCCCTTGATTGTAACTGCTGGGATGAAGAGCTTCATAGATCTGAACAAGCATAACTATTAACAATGTTTTTCCCTGCCACAGTGCAGGGAATGTCACCGTGCAGATCATGGAGGTCAAACGCAATTCACCGAGTATGAATCTGACCAAAAAACTAATAGAAACACAACATGTAAATTCTTGCCCCTTGCTGTAATCTCCATCTGGCTGGACAAAAAGGCTCCAACGGGTCCTAAAAAGCTAGAAATTATAGGAAAAAGGCTACCGAGAAGACAGCACTGGAGAAAAGATTTGTAAGACTACTCTGCCCGGTCTACAGGTTCTGTCATATACAGGACTGAGCAGGAGTCAGCCACATGGTGGATGAAAGGCCACAGTGAGGTATGCAACACAAAGAACAATGAGGAATGATTTAAGTAATTTACATGGTCCACAAGTGTCTATGACAAAACAAGGGGGTCTCCAAACTTTCAACAGCTCAGTATTGCAAAGATTTCACCACAGTAGAAAGCGATAGCATCCAGAGTCCTGCACAATTTTTTTTTACTATATAAAGTAGCACAGTCTTTAAGAAAGATTCGTGCAACCTGCAAGTCAGCAGCTCTGAGACCAGAAAGTCTCTCTTCATTGGAATAGCAGACTTGCATATTACCAAACCAGGGAAAGCAAGCCAATATTACTTTCCTCTGAACTGACATGTTCCTTTTAGATCACTTCATATGCAATTTGGAAGTAGTGTTACATTTGGAGGTGTAAGTAGCACTAGTAAACATGCTATTTCCCCCAGACAGAAGGTTTCAGGTGCATTTAAAGAAAGGCTTCTCATATACAGTATATTCAGACACACACTGGGTAGAGACTAGCTCCTGTTTGTTTCACAGGGCTTAAAGAACAAGATGCAGCACAATGTCAAAGGTATCTGCTTGTTTCAGTCAATGCAAAGCCAAGCCCCAGAAACCATCTAACATTATATACTCACTGTCAAGTATTGTTTGAAAACCAAACCTTTTAAAATATCAGTTTTCTTAGTCTAAATTGGATACAGTACCCTTGTAATAACCTCCTTGTAGATGTGCTACACTTCTTTCTCAGGATCAGAATTGCCACTACAATCAACCAAAGGAATAAAGTGTTTCTATTATTTATGTTGATTTTTTCATGGATGGTAAAAGGATTCATCATCATGTCAGCCCCTTTGTTATAATCTACTCTGCCTACTGCCTTTGAGACTCAGCTGTAGCTCAGGGCCAAGTAGTGAAAGGCAAATACCCTACACCAAGTTTGCTTGCCCTATCAAGTCTTTAGAAAGCAGCATGTCGGCATAAAGAAAAGTAAAGAAAACAATTTAAAACTACCTTGCCATGTAGTTTGTGAACATCGTATCTTATCTGAGCAAATTCACGGAGTCCAAAAGATCCTCCAATGAGATACAGCTGAAAACAAAATGAAAACAGACGTGTTAGGACTATTATGAAAAATAACACTTTGCATATCTACAGAAAACACTGCGCATACTGACCCAACACATTTACCAAGGGGCTCTATTTTACCAACAGAAACACCAGAAGTTGAAGAAAATAATACTTCAGAAGATAAGTACAGGTGCCTTCTTCCACTCCCTGGGCCTGGATTTCACACATTTCCTCCTTCATACATAGACAATTGCAACATGACTCAGACTTTCTAAGGACTTCTTCTCCTCTTACCCCTTCTTTTCCCTCCCCATGTGGTTCCCTGACAAACCGGCATCAAAGGAACCTTTACCTCACTGCCACAGGTTTTATTCTCATAATTTTCAAACTCTGTGGGGAAATAACAATGCCACACTGACTTACTCTGATGTCTGTGGGTAAGAAATCTAATTAATCTTCTGAACAGACCATGACTGTAGCTATAGCTCAATAATATATTATCACCAAGGCTAAGAAATCATATCCAGCACACCTACACTTTTATTACTCCTTAGTTATCCTGCAATTTCCTCCATGCCTGTGAACCTTAAGAATAATACAGGAAGAAATGGGGGGGCTTCATAGCCACATATGAAATCATTCTTTCTTATGACAGAGTGATAGCACAAAACTGTAATTTTGCCATTAGAAACAGACAGACCACCCAAAGATTACATATTGTTAAAAAAAAGGCAAAAAGAAGCAACTTGAAAATTAGCTTAGAAATCTAGCTGCTTTGTGAAAGAGTCAGGTCCCTTGCTACTGCTCTGACCTGACAGATTGTCTGCTGTTCTTTTTAATGAGGATGCATAGGAGGCCAAAAGGTTTCACACCTAGAGATGCACATCTAAGGAAGGTGGAAGCATGAGGAAGCTCTAAGGACATGAGTAAAGGAAAAAAAAAAAACAAACAAAACCCACGACCACCACCATCCTCTTTCATCATGCAACTTTGCTGTTACAGTCCTTCATTACAGGCTGTTGTTGCACTGCTGTTTTCTACACACTGCTGGCTGATTTCTTACTACATATTAGGTTACAGCAACGACTTGTGTCCAAGAATTGTTATAATTATGTTGCACAGGTAGTCAAAGTGCATGTTCTTTCCAAAAAGTAGAAGTTCATGTCACCATGGGCACAAAGAATTAGAAATTAGAAACAAAAAACCACCTTTTACACTTACTCATTCTCAAAGTTGCAGGACTGCATTATTTCCCACCACGCAGTTAAAACTACTCACAACCACGTGAACACTCTCTCCACACACACTTGGATGCTGGTACAGACTGGTACCCCAGAACTGATGTACTCAGTCCAAAGCTTTCACCAATAGCCAGCAGTTAAAGGCTTCCAGAGCCTTGGCCCTTTTGATAAGCCTAAAAATCTAGCTGATAATTAGAAACAAATAGACACAAATTTTGCAATATGAATATCCAGTTGCTCAGCCATAGACCACTGATTTCAGAAAGCCAGTCAGAAAATCATCATATGGTAGCAAGTTAACTTCCAGCGACTAGAAACATGAATGACCAAAAACTGGATGGCATCGCACTTGTGCCATAACATTTTCAAGGGATTAATGACGATCTTGCAGATATTGAATCATCAAAATACTCAGTAGGAAAAAAAAAAAAGAGGAAAGAAAAGTCTTCCTCATGTCAGTATTTTGGTAAGAAAAAAATAACAGAAAGCAAAAAATAAAGTCTTCAAAATGGTTAAAAAGAACCTGAACATTATTCAAGATTTATTCAATCAAATCAGAAAATTTGTCAGATGAAGATATGGGAGCATATAATGCTGAAAATCTCAAGGATCAGACTGTAATTGAATTTTAACATGGTTGACGCTTCAGTATAAATTTTCATTAGCTGATCTTCTTTAATTCCTAACAAGTATTATGTTAATTAACAGCCACTGCATTAATAAATTTTAAGTCCTAATAAACACAAATCTAAAATGCTATAGACAAGTTTATGGCTGTTACAAACCAGAGCTTATTGCCTTTTTTTAATATTAGAATGTTGTCAAAAAATGTCTATGGCAGGGGCAAAAGCAACTGCACTAGAAACGGTTCAGTTGTTAAACCAGACAGAAAGCAGCAATTACTTGTGACATCAATTAAAAATTAATTTCCCCAACAATAAACTTGCATGGAGTATATCCTGTTATGAGATGCAATATGAACAATTGGAAGACTTTTAATGGGTATGTTCCTCAAAACCCAACTATTATTTAACATTGTGAGAAAGTACACTGTGGCTTACAAAGCCATGCTGGAAGCTAAGAAAGAAATAGTACATTCTTTAGCTTTAAAACTCTGTAATGTACACTGCAACTAAGGAAAATCAAGTTGAAGGTTGTTGCATGAAGTAAGTCACGTGCTACTCATTTTGTCTCATCACATCTTATCACTTGTTTGACAGCAACCATCCATGACACAGTGCATTATACATTTGCAGCTACACACGGTAAAGAAGTTGATACACACACACCTCAATTCCTGTTTTGGAATTCAGGTTCTGGCCTGACACTGCAGTTTTACTCACATCACCTTGGTACTACTAAGAGGAAAAAACCCACTTGGTTTCTGATGTACTTTTGCTCTTCATACAGCAGAAGCAGTATAACAAGCCTGGCACATTTAGCTTATCAGACATTACCAGTACAGTTGCCCTTACATCTCTAATACTGCAATTATCTTACCATGAAGTATCAGTTAAGCTCCATCAGAGACAAAGCACACCGAAGCTGTAAGAAAGTACAAATGCTACCAAAATACTATACAGTGTAAAGCTGGAATGCTAGCATTAAGATTAAATAATTTTCCAAAATACAGAATACACACGAAGAATATAAATAATATGTTTACAAATTCACTTGACCAACGTTCTAAAGAACCAAACATGATGTCTGACTTCATTGCAAAACCAGACCAGAATCAGCCATATTCAGCACTTATTTAATCAACTGTCAGTATAGTCAGCTGACAGCCCTGAGCAGGAATCGCATTCATCTACACAAGCCAGAGCAGCAATGGACAGCTATTCAGTCAATTAGCTTTTTGAAAACTGTGTTCAAAAGCCAATAAAAGAAGGTATAAATGAATTTGTGCAATTGTAATAGCATTAAAGATAGCAAAGGACTCAGTGACTGACAATGCATTAAGCAGAAATATTACTCTTGGTTTTAACTGTTTCTTTTCTCTTCTGTTGCATTATGAGGGAAGATGTTCTCGCTACCTTAATTTCAGTTAGCTATATTTACAGACAAATAACAATGAACCAATAAGAATCACCAGTCAAAGTAATTAAAAATGGGATAAGAATCAAAATTTTCAGCACCATTATCAGCTTGTTGGCTTTGCATATTCTGTAAATCTCACATACATTTCTAGTTCCCCAACCTGTAAATTGGATAATCTCTAGATTCCTTGCAAAACACTCTTCAGTCAAAAAAGCACTACAATGGACAAATTTGCCCAGTGTAAGCCAAGGGCAGCAGTGAAGTCCAGTATGTTTTATCCACTAGTCCAGGCACAGAGAAACAGTAGAAGCTATTCAGGATGCCATATAAATATAAGTTAGGTTGGCAACACTTTAATGAAGTCAGGTTCAAGTTCACTCTCCAGTTAACTGAAGAGGAAAAGTAATGTCACATATAATGAAAATTAAAATATATTCTTTTCATTACTATTTTAGAATCATACAGACACTTAATGTACATGATAAAATATTAAGGCACTGGCATCTGAAGGATACCCAAGCTGGAAAGTTCATATATACCTGCATTCTTTTATTGTGAGGGAACTATTAATTTTATTTGCTTCACAATGCAGAGAAAAAGCATTATGTAGTGAACATCATCTATCTAGTTACTTGAATGCTTTCAGCAGATTGATGAAATGATAGTAACTTCTCATTTTTTCCTTTACACCTGAAGTTTAACTTTTGGAGGCAAAAATCATTAATCATACTAGCTAGCCAGCACTTAACACCAAGCAAACAGCTTAACAGCACTGCTAGCACAACCCCCATTAAAGATCCCACATTGGATTATTCCTTTATGTTTCAGTGAGTACACAAAAAACCCCCTACAATGTTGTAATGCAATTATGCATGCATGGAAGACTTGCATGTTCCAAAACAAAATGAAAGATAGGATGTGACATAAGAGCACCATCTGTCACATACACTCAGCAACCTCAATAAACATTTTATGTAAAAAAATGACATAAAATTCTCTTTAATAACATTCTTTTAAAAATTCTATTTGTTCACATCTCCATTGGGAAGTATGTTATGCAATCACTTATAGATGGCATCAGACTGATCCCTTGAACCGCATCTTAGGATGGGAAATACTTGTATTTGTCACCAGCTGCAGTGGGTGGTCACTGAGGGCTCATAATAGCAGAACTTAAGACTTACAACAGATCCCTTTTTTAGCTTCCTGCATAATCTAAAGCAGCCAAATTCACTTCACTGGGTTAACAAAATAATAAAAACCCGTTTCTCTGGCAGTACCAGCAATTTGCCATGTACAGGCATCCCTGTTGTTAGAGAAAGCCATTCCTACTACAGTACCAGTTGTGAAAGACATTATTACAAAGCCATAAATCCCTAAATTAACCAAATCACAATGTTCAGTGCTGGCAACACAGATCATGCAGTGGTAGAAAACGTTATGGTACAAGAAGGAACATAGTAATTTTCTAACCTCTTCTTCAAGACTGCTGCTGTAGAACTCTCCAGCTATTCATCAGGAGCTTCAAAACCAGAGCAGTAGTGAATTATTTTAATTTAGTTTGCAGTGATCACACCAAAGAGAGTTTTGGGGGTTCCTTTTTAAAAAACTGTCAGATGTGCAGTGCAAGACTAGTGAAAGATGGCAATCTGGCAGTCCGGAAGACTGAAGTCTTTTCTTTTCCCTAAATAAAGTAGCAGGGTAAATTGCCAGTCCCAGAAAAGACCAGGCAAGTCATCTTAACCTGAAGCGCCCCCCTCTGCCAGTTCTAACTCTCAAAAGTTTATTTCCCACAGCCATTCCTGCACTTGGTTCTAATGCTGAAACTGCAGGGAAGAGAGAAAAATGGTGCAAAGTCGTCTTAGAAACTTACTAAATCCTCTCCTCACCCTCAGTGGAAGCAAAAGAGGGTCTACCTTTAATTCTTGTCAGCAAAAAACGGAGATAATTTTCAGTTCATGTCAGAGGTCTCCTTTGGGGGAAAACAGAAACTGAAACTACGCATCCATCCGTACTTATTGCATTTAAAGGCACATCAAGCAAGCAAATGCTCTGACTTAATGCATATACTAGAATCACACATTGTAGAAAGACTGAACTGCATTATATTCAAATATGGATGAAATACAGCAGTAGATGACCACATGGATACCATGCTGGCATTCAGGAACAGCAGCTGGTATAAAGTGGAGCCAATTGTAACTGACTGATAAAGTAGAACAGTCTAGTTTGCACAGCATGTAGAACGCGCAGAATATTAAACTTGGCCCAACATATCAGGTTAATTGGCTCAGTGTAAGAGAATGTTCAAAGCAATGATTTTAAAGATTGCAAAGATTCTACAGGCCAGAGAATAAAAAAAAACCAAAATGTGTCCATAACCTTTCAATGTTACTATTCAATGTCTTACGAGAAAACAAAGCCCTTGTTTGTTAAAATGTCCAATTCATAATAGGTTTCAAACCAAAGAAAATGCATGTAATAGAAACTAATCTAAGAATAATGCAAAAGAGATAGAAACCCGTATGTTCCTCAATGTGAGCATGAGCAAAAAAGGGCATTTTCAGCCACAGCATTATCATTTTTCATTACATACATTGCTTGGGCTGGCCAGACAGCAAAGGAATTTCACTCTACAGCTGCAGTTGTTTGAAATCCAAGTCCAACCTAGTGGTCAAGCTGCAGTTTCTGACCACCTTCATTTTTGATCCATAAGCTTCTAAAAACCAAAATTTCAATTCCTTATTAAGATTATCATCTTCTACTCGCAGGTTCAAATGTAGCCAAGGTAAACTACAGTGTGAAAGTGTTTGGATCTTGTGGCAAGCTGGAGTTCTTGTGATGTGTCAGGCCCAGCTCAAAACTGCAATAAACTGAAATATGCATGAAAGAACATAAAAAGAAACCACAAGAAGTGTTATTTCCCTATTCCTAATCCTGGATAGAGAATGAAGATTAAATGTTCTATAGAGTAAACACAAATCTTACACTTTTACCATCACAACCCCTTGAAGAAGTTGGAGACCTAGAGCAGTGAAACACACACAATGAAAACAGGCACATTTGTACTTCTGTTTCTGTTCTCAGGCTCAACAGAGAACCTCAGTTCCCCCCAATGCCAGATCAGTCCATTCCAACAGCATTAAAAATGCAAATACACTCTTTATGTTTTGAAATGAAACAGGGGAACTCTAAAGTACTAAAGCATGTCTATTTGTTTGTCACATATATCTGGAAAATGCTTCTCAAAGATTAAGAATGAAAAATTCAAAAGGAGAGCTCAGAAGTTTTAAGACCTAACAGTCAACTGAAAGATGGAAGTCAATTAATTCAGACTGCACAAACTGGAGTCCGCAGAAGCCCATTCAGCTTGAACACTCTGGCTTCCACACCAGCACAAACAGTTCCAGGGGTGGTTGTGTCTCGAACAGCTCCACACTGTGGATTTAAACACACACAGATGAACAGGAGATGCAAAGCAGAAGTTTAAGATATCTCATCAGAGGCCTAGAGACCCAATATGTATAATACAAGTCACTGAAGCATAAAAACAACACTCTGTTATTCACTGATTGGGAGCAACAACTTTAAAATTATAAAAACAGTTTTGTATTTATTGCTTTTCTAGGCTGCAAATGTAATAGTTGTGACTTTTACAGGCAATCACAATTTATCTACAAATACTAGAAGTCAGAATTATCTTCCCATGGGTGAATGTTAACTTCTATTCATCTCTCAAAAATGTATTAACGTTTAAATCAATTGTTCTGCATATGTCAAATTTTATTGTAAAGTTACATCACGTAATAGATATTAGTAAAAGTCCTGCAATTCACTATTATGAATTGTTCAAGGCAATAATGTGAAAGATGTTACCAATAACACTGACATATCTGAAAGTAAAAAATGCTGATTGCAGTAATCCTTCTTTAAACAGTATGAGAAGATAATGTAATTACAGTTTCTACTCATAGACACTGACAGCAACAATAAGATCTCAGAATCGTGATTAGCCCCCAAAAAAATTTTCTGTATTTCCCAGTGTTCATATTATCTTTTTCTGGGCAGATCCTCCAGAAACTGTGGGGGAAAGCGTGCTTTGTATTTAGCATACCCCAGGTCTCCGAATTCAGCAGTTTTTTATGAAATGAACTAAAAATGTCGAATTTAAAGAAATCTATGAAAATTTAATCCATTAACCCTGCAAACTTTCAGTAATTCACAGGATAACAAAATATCATTTCACAGGATCTGCAAAACCATTCTAGGCATCAGTTCTTGCTCCCAGGTGACCCTGACTTCAGCAGTGAACAAAATTAATGCATGGACATGCAATTTCATGTCTTGATGTCTGGAAAAGTTGTTTTGTTTTGTTTGTCAAAACAACTGGCTCATTAATAAGAGCCTGAGATGCCACTGACCTTCTCTAATGGTGCCTGGAAGCACTGACCACATTGCTGCAGAATTGTTAGGGACTTGTTCTAATCTGCCTTTTTTCTTCTTGTCCTGTACATGACATGCATTCTTGGCATCCCTTGACAATGTGTTTATCAAAGTAAACTTGCACTGTTCAAGGCAACAGTGTAGATGGCATTGTAGTACAGTTTGCATTCATAATCACTGATGGAAACAGACTATAGAAACGTATTTATTCATAGAAAAATCTTTCACTGTTCCAAGCTAACTGTACCTTCTCCTTTAGCAACACTAGGCATGCCATGTAAAACACCAAAGACAAGATCCAGAAGGAGAAGCAGAGTACTTGTAAAAGCAGTCATTATAGGATGAGGGGAAAAAACCCAGAAAAATGAAAGGAAGTCAAAATCTACAGCAATAGGTATGGAGAATGTTGTGACATCGAGCAAATCTGAAAATCTGCATTACTACACACACAGTGAAATATACTTATTTTAGGTGTGCAATAAAAATCATCAAATGAACCATAGAATATATTTTCTTTCTGCTAAAATGTCACTTCAGATACTCAGAACATAATTTTTTCCCTTGTAACATGCTGACAGAACTGGAACTGCATCTATACATTAATTTTGCAACTTAGAGAGTTTGAAAAATCCTTGCCTAGAATCAGATGGAGACACAACCACAAAGGCAAGTCTTGGGAAGTGGTGTGAACATATGAAACAGTATGGTGTTTTTTAACACGTGTTTTACATTTGCTACTACTTTGCAATTTTGAAATCCAAACTTGTTTCCTGAATGATATAGAGCCATCACTTGAACCTGTCGGAAAAAAAATAACTTCCAACAGCCTTCAAACATTCCAACTGCACCAGAGAAGTGACCTTACATGCTCAGTGTCTTATAAGGAAAGTCTGATGCTGGATCCACCAGCTGCAAACCAAGAAGCCTTGCTCTCTCAGGATCTTACAGAAGCATCACTGCAGCAATATGACATTGACAGACACATCCCTTTTGGTCAGGTAGAGTTGGATGCAGAATATAACGCAGCAGAGACTGAAGCTCTCCTTTTATAACAGAACCACGTGTGCTGCAGACCTGTAAATTAAGCTTCACGTGGTAAAGTAAGAGTTCCCATTATCAAGATAGGAAACAGAGATGTTAACATAGGTGACAAAGATGTTTAAGTTACCACAGAGACGGCACAGCGCTTTAATGCAACAGCAAATTTTAGATACACCTGTAAGGCTCCTGTAGTTCATCCCGACATCTACACAGATGTTACCGTCTCCAGAAATGCTTTGGGACTACTCACTTGATAGCTTTCAAGCTGTCCAGACATTCCATACGCAGTTACATCATTCTCTCCTGCATGTTTACTGTTTTATGCCATACAGAGATACTTTATCTGCAAAGTTTACAAAGTTACAGAAAAATTCACAAATCAAGGTCTCCTGCAGGTTTAAGTCCTACCCCCTAGAGTTTTTCCAATGCTCACAAAGAAACACTTTTAGCTACTGAGAAAGTAGCTGTGACTGAAAACTGTGATTTACACATCTTACTCTGAGAGCTGCTGTCAGTATGAGGTTTAAAGATCAACCAAGAAAATTCATTCACCGAAATATTCTAACAGCCCCAAGACCAAATGAACAAATAAAAAACTATGAAGATAACTCACACTAAAAAGTAAGAAATATTTTAAAGACAGATTGGGGGGGTGTATAACGAGACACTCATCTTTCTTTGAATTAGGATTTCTAAACTTGGAGACTTAGGGATTTTGGCACAGGGATTTTTCATTCAAATATGCAGTATAAAAAGCATAAAAAGGCAAGATATGAAAGCCATTTGATTTTTTTTCTCCCAATAAAGCAAATACAGTACTTATGAAAAGTTCAGCAGTACTGAAGAATAGTCCTGCATCTGTCCAGTGAGAAAAAAAATTATGTACAGAATGTAAGAATCTAACAGAAACCTTTGGTTTAAGTATTCTTAATAAATTCAGCAGAATTTAAAGGGTTGCAAAGGTATGCTCCTTCTGATTCTCTGCCTAGATTCACTGTCATTTTTGCTATAATTGATCTTTTAGCACAGTTCTGTTCAGAGGTGCCTTCAGAGTTCAGCAGACAGCTGGGTAACTGACAACTGGGTGAATTTTCCTTTTTCTTACTCTCTGAGATGCTCTTGGGCAGCAAGACAGAAACATTCTGAAGTATTCACAAGGGAGAATAATTTTAAGGCAGGGAGACATGAAACCCTAGAAAGAAATATAATAGAATATTTCTCTACATATTATTGTGTCTGGAGGAAAGTCTGTCGTAATAGGAACAGAATGAAATTAGGCAAAGAAACCAGTCCTAAAAATTCCTGCTATGACCTAGGGAAAATCATGCAAAAACACTGGGATGGCCAAAAGGACAATCACCAGCCTGGCCTGGGATGCTCAAGTCCTGGCTCCAGCACTGAAACAGAACTGAGACAATCTGTGCAACTGCTGCTAGATGGTTGTTTAACCTCATCTTAAAAACCCTAGTTATGTATCAGAGTGCTCCTTCCTAAAAAACAAAAGTATTTTCCTAACACCTCATCTTTTATTTAGGGGGTACTTTCCCAAGTTATGAAGAGCAATCACCACCCTCAATGTACAATGTACAGAACTTCGCAGACTTTTCTAAAATAAACTGTCAGTTCCTTCATGCATTCCTTAAAGGTGGAATATCTGCTTTACCTTTTATGTCACTTTCCTCTAGACTTCACAGTTCATCTTTATCATCTCCACAATGGCACCACAGAGCTCAAAAATTACTCCAGCTGAGGACTGAGTACGTTGAGTCCTTTTTTGTGTTTTATTCAACTTTTGACAACTTCCTCTGTCTTATAAAGACATTTCTGTTTTTTACACAATATTACAGCCCACATTATTTCGGCAGGACCCACCTTACCTCCAAAGATATCTTTTAATTTGACAAGCACACTGTAACTACATTTTATAGTATATTTTTAATCCTTTTGAGAACACAAATGATAAGAAGTGGATATTTGCTGTACTTCTCTGAAATGCAATTCTCACAGGGAAGATAATGTAGAAAGTTTTATCAAAATCAGAATTTTGTGTATCAGTTGAATCTCCTCACTTACTACACCAGTTAATATGATATACTTACTATTAAAAAACAGTGGTGATTTTTTTCCTCCACCAGGTCACCACCTCTAAGTATCTACAATTTAATCACATAATATTTTTCCCAGGACTTCCATGGAGTTAAAGTTGAGCTGGAGAATACTAAACTGCCTGGTCTTCCCCCATTTTGGAAGAAAAGAAGCAAGCCTCAAATAATTACATAAACAAACCTCAAATAATTACATAAACAAAAGCACTGTGAGCTAAAACTGTATCCAACATTAAACATAGCAAGGTGTTATTAAACTGAACAACACTGTCAGAGCATTCAAAAAAAATTACATGAAAAATCTGAAAACAAAATAAATTCAGTCTAAGCATGAAAGCAGCACAGCTCTGGACATCCTCTCAGCTATACATGCATGCAGCAGGATGTCTGAACAGCTGTAACGCCATGCTGGATCACTTTAAGAAGGGTGTTATAGGCAGAGTTTGTGTGTAACAGCATGGAGTGGAGTTGCTGACGAAAACGATTCACGTAGTTGTGGTATTATCACACTATTTTGTTGATTTGTTTGGTTTAACTGTTTCCATTTCCTACAAATGCCTTCTTCAATAATTCGAGAAAAGATACTTCAGTGTATTCAGTTGCATGAATAACTTCTGTAAAAGTCCTTACTCTAGGACCTCTGTAATATCCCTTTAAAATAATGGCCTTAAGCTTTTTAAACTCTAACAACTGTCAATGTCCTTCTTTGGTCCACTCCATTTTTCCAAGGCATGCTGCTGAATATTTGGGGAAGATGACAATGATTTCCCCAGCAGCATTATAGAAGTGTTGGAATTATCCTTTGCCTTATTCTTTAGCCACCTTGGAATTTGATTACTTTTTGCAAACCAACTGTGTGTACGGAAAATGAGACATGAAGTGCAGCAACAGAAACCACGCTGGCCTTGGTGCTGCTTTTGTCTTCCTTCCCGAGTTTTTATCCATAAGTGCATTTGAGTTGTTTCATTTTTCCCCTAACGAACACAAGTACTCAGGACAGGGAAGCGCAATCTAATGTGCACTATCTGCAGAGATAATGTGTGTAAAAGAGTCTTATAATTTTGTTTTATTCCTTCTACATTATTGATATTTTCTAACCTCGACTACTCTAAAAAGTTATGCCTCACCACTATGAGCACAGCTGTTACCATCAACTCATTTCACTCAAAATCTTTCCACTTACTTAGATGTAGAGATTATCAGACCAACAATACCACTGCAATTTAAAATCCATTGAAAAGCTAAAGAAAGTAAGACAAGAAACACAATTGGTGTTTTACAGGAAAAAAAAAAAATCAAAACCAAAACAAAACCAAACCACCAGCAAAACGCATTTACTTCAGCTTCCAGTTAGGGATATCTTTAGGGGAATGTTTTATAACATATAACACTGTCCCTGAGCTCCGAAGGCCTCCGGGCAGAGCGGGCACACG
>VZRN01003663.1:661473-677905 GCA_013397935.1 Dasyornis broadbenti | reverse complement strand
TTTTTTTTTTTGGGGGGGGGAGGGAGCTTCTTCAACCAGAATGAATCAATAAGGCAAGGAAAAGCCAGAAAAAGAATGAACATGTGTGAGCATCAGGCCATCGAGCAACAAAGGGCAGTTTGTGGAGTTCAAGGATAATGATGAAGTCAAAGTGGTTTCCCTTACCTCAGTCTTGCTTGTCATGTCACCTCTTGTCAGTGTACCCTCATTACTATTCCACAGCAGAACACAATGTTCAATAGGAGCAAAAGGGCAATGGCAGGGAATGCTACCAACAATACAATCTGCTTCTGTGTTTTTCACTCCTTGCCATAAAGCATATTGTGCTGGAGCATCCAGCAGTGCTTAGCTAATAGAAAAGCATCAAATAAACCTGGCTGCCATGAGATTAAGCCAATTGAGTTTAAATAAAACAGCACAAGCAAGATGAAGTGGGTGTTTTCCAACTGCATATGAAGTCACAGGAAAATCTACCTACTGCAGCTTTTCAGGGAAATTCTCCACTGAAAGCCACTCACTGGAACGATAAACTAACAGAATGCTGTTACCACCCATTGTTTCCATCAGCAGAACCCTTTTCCAGATGTTTTTAGAGTTTAAAATTCCACATGGGGTTTTTTCTTCCTTGCCAGATAAGTGGGGTTTTCTCTTTTGAAGGGGGTGTACTTCTCTGTGCTAGGTCATGTGCTAACTCTGACAGGAGATGTAAATAAATAATGAACTGTTACAGGTCAGAAACTGCAGCAAGCACAACTTCTGGTTGCCTGAGACCAGTTCTTGCTTCAGGCACTTGGGCGAGGGCTGCATGTACTTGCAGCTTCCACTGAGCGGCACCTGCTGACAGAAAGCCAAGCCTCCCAGAGCTGCAGCTTTTTCTGGGGCCTCTGTGTAAGAACTGTGAATGACCCAACTGGCACCTGCAGAGTCAACTGGAAAATGCTATTCAGACATCCATGGCTGAAGCCATATGGGCAGGAGAAATGAGACCTGACAGTTTGGGTGCTTTTTCTAGGCCACTGTCAAATCCACACCGGGATTTCAACTCATCAAGAAACAAATATTTGAGATACAAAAATATTGATTTTGCACTTAACAGTCACTGGTTAAAATGTACAAACTGCAGCCTCTCCCCTCCCCTAAGTGTCCTAGGAGCTACATGTACCTGCTGGGCAAGGCTTTAACACTCCCTATAAAGCTTTGTGGTGGGCAGGGGAACAGCCTAGCAGCTGGGAAACATGGGCTGAAATGCCATCCAGCACTGGAAGATGCTGAGCCTCCTGCCTTCTAGAAGACAATGTTGTCAATGTTCCACATTTTGAGAGTGCTTTGTGTCTATGGGCATCTGCTAGACATTATCTGAGATAGTCTAACAGGCTGAGCCCCTTTCAAAATAAAGGAAGGGTTGATCAGTTGTGGATTCTAAGAGAAAGCTCTCAAATGTAATACATTCTGTGCTGTGCTGGATGATGCAATTGGGGTGATTCAAGCCATGCACAGAAGCATAACTCAAGGCACTGAGGGTATTTTTCTTAAGCGAGCCCTCCCAGAGGCACCATGTAGTGCTTCAATCCATGAAAATCAAGATGAGCAGAGGCAACATAGTATTCCTCAAACAATACAAGCTAATTACTTCAATTCTAGTCTTCAAACTGAGGCTTGGAGAGTTCAGCGCTGAACATCTGCTGAACCACCCACTGCCTCTTCCACTTAGCAGCCTTGCTAAAGATGAGGAGGTGTCCACATGGGACACGTATCCATTTGAGCTACTGTGCAGTATTCCCCGTGGTGTGTCTTAGAGAATGCAGAGGGGGTTTTTTGGCACCTGAGGAGTCTAACATACACCTCAGAGCAATTTAAGAGCAAAGGCTTTAGAGCTCAAGGGGAGTCATTGCAGTGTATGCATGAGCTGACTCCTACAAGGCCTACACAATACAGCATAGATTATGCTTATCAGAATTTCAGAATAGGGCCATTAGTTACAAACCAACATATCTGCCCAGGCAAGGCCTGGAAAGAGAAAGAGAAAAGGGCAATTCAATCTATGTAGTTCTTTGACACATCCAGAATAAACAGCTAACTCAATGCACAGGGGCATCTTTTTTGTCACCTCACAAAAATTAACCTGGTAGCTTAACTGCCCAGTGCTGGCACAGCTTAGGGAGTTTGAGTGCATCAACAAGGAACATACCTATAGCTCTGTGCTCCTGATCCGCTTCTGCACATAGTCTGTACACTGAAAATAACATTTCTGAAAGAAAACAGGCATACCATCTTCACAGCACACCTGAAGGTGCAGTCTCACCTTGGTGGAGTTGGCATGCTAGGATCAATTGCTTGAAACAGATTTATAGTATACTTACTGTGTACAAATTACAATTTCTACTCTGGGGAATTTAACCAGCCTGTGGGGTTCAACAGAATAGATGAGGTTGCACTGGGCTGTGAAGCTGCATGCAGCACACATTCAGCAGGGCCAGGAATGGCCTGTGACTTACAGAGGAAAGGGTATAGCTGAGAAACTGTAGGTGAGGATAAATGAACTCAGTGATGAGGCTGTGTTCTGAGAGCTAGCAACCCGAGTCAAAGGCAGGAAGGTAGCAGCCAAGACAAAGGAATTTTAAATGATTTTAAGCAACTGCCTGAAATGCCCCCATTCCCCTATGCAAACGTTTTTCGTTCTGCAATGGGTGGGGCACTGCAGCTCCTGTGGGTCTTCTCCAGGACCGTGGGTTTGTAAAGTAAAGGTAGCATCTGCACTGTCTGTCTGAGATTAGCCAGGAGTGAGGAAAAAAGGAAAGTATTGAAAGGAAGGACTAATACCCATGGTCTCGCTGTCCTTACAATGCTAGTTGAAAGTGTGTCAGTCACCTGTGTGGATGTGTGGCAGAAGGGCCGAGCTGCCTTTCTGCAGCAGTCTGTGTGCAGAGATGATGGGGTAGGTAGCTCCGGGTCAAATGAGACAGCTGGCTCAGAGCACCTCAGTGCTTATAGCACCTCAGTGCTCGTAGCACCTCAGTGCTCATAGCTTTCAGCTATGTGCTGAGCTTTCAGCTCAGTGCTTTCAGCTTCACTGGCCAGGCCACCAGTGGAGACACACAGTGGCTATAAATGTAATATCTTGTTGAACCACATTCAGAGTTGAATTCTGAGTGGCATCACTAATTGGTCATGTACTAACACTGGAGCATGGCAATGCCCTCTTGAGCATGAAGGTCTTTGTAACAAGCACTTACAAGTACAGCCAACAGCTGCAGGGTGATAGGGTAGATAGCAAGTGGCCTCATAACAGATGACTGTTTGGGGAAAACTGAGTATAATTAAGTCTGGGCTTGTTAATGGCATTTAAAATAAAGAATCTCCCACCAAATGAATGAACAACTGCAATTCATTCCTGTTATCATGACGGCATGAAGAGGAATTGCCTTCTCCTAACAGATGCTGTTTCAAGACCAGTGGGTGAAAACAGCTGTTGCTTAACAAGGTCATCGTTTCAAGTGTTATGGACATGCTGAGCATGACCAGGCCAACCCATATGCACAGAGGGACAGACATTAAGAGCATCTATTTTTCCGGCATAGCTAACCAGAAAAATCTTGTGTTTCAATCTCAAGCCTTGTTTCCTAACATTAGTGAGAAGCAGGTTGCTGCAGATGGAGATACAATGAAAAGGGAGAATACAAGAACTCAGAGGAATGGGGAAAGACCTTCTATCTGGCAGTGTTGGCAGGACTCCTAAGCAAAAGGTTCCAGTCTCAAAAGCCTATCAACGTGTTCAAGCAATTCCTTACACTCCTCACACTTTTCATTTATCATCAGGCAGTGGTGAAAAGGACAGGGATATTTTTTGCCATCTTTCTTTGTGGAAGGGAGGCACTGTTCTCAGGCATTGGCACACACACAGACCCAAAGGCTCCATGATGGTGTGACTAGGAATGAACTCCCCAGTTAGTGTGAACTAACTTAGCTCCAAGATATTATGCTCCTTTATAACAGATAAGGAAACAGGGGTTTCAGTTTGGTAAGACAGAGGCTAAAAGCAATTAAAATAAAATAGGTGGATAAAGCTACCACATTTACACCAGTCTCAGAGAGCTCAAGGTATTTTTCTTTTGTTAAATTTCCTCTTCAAATATCTTCACTTTTAATTTTCCTTTTTTTTTTTTTTTTTTCTATATAGATCGTATTATAGGGAAACCCTAAAATAGCTGCAGAGGTATATACTGTGGCAAAATCAGCTCTTTTTTAAAAAATTGAAATGATGTGCTAAAAACTTGCCTTTGGGGTGGGGCGGGGGGGTTGATTTCTATTTAAATTACTCGCCAGCTCATTCTCCTGCACAAATAGATAGGAGAAAGAAGATGGACTGAGAGCTGAAAAGTGTCCCAGTAATAATTTTTGTTGGGCTATTCAGGATAGCAAGGCTAGAAAGGTTAACAGTGGGGAAAAAGTTATATTTTTATAGAAGCCTTCATTCTAAGGAATTCCCAAAGACTTCCTAAATTTCAGCTTATACACAAACTACACCTAGAAATGTCACTTTACTACTGCAGAGACACCACATCAGGAATGCAATACAGCAGTTTATTAACTGCATGCAGTCAAAATTGTGCATGCATACAGGCAGAAGCAGAAGGAAAAATTACATCCATCTGAAACCATGAGGATAAATTTATGAGTGCAGGGCATCTTTATAAATAAGCTTCTTTTAAACATATGTGACAGCTAAAAAACAGAAAACAAACACAGCCTGTTCTCCATGGAGCTAACAACATTCAAAGGCTGCTGCAATGAAGCAAGTCTTTCCATCAGCTTCACTGAGGACTGGCTCAGGCACAGGAAATAAAGCTTTCCTAATGTTCTTTCATGTGCTGTGGCTGTTTATTTGCTTATTTCTTCATTTCCTTCTGTCTTTTATGTCTGTTGGGAGCATTGCCTCTCCTGCCATTAACAGAATTGCACATAGGTTTTCACTCAACAAAACACCTACCTCCTCTGCAACAGAGGCAACTGAAAAGCAATTGTTGGCTAAGGAAGACATCAGTATTATTTGTCTACTTAGGATTTGCTAAAGATTGGTTTATAAAAGCTTCTGCTGCTTTTGACTGTGATTCAAATGCCACCTGAACTTCCCTTCTCTGGTGTTTAATCCTTTCTCTGTGATAGCTTTCAGGCTAAGGAGAGCTTCCTAGATTTTAATAACTTGATGATAAGAAGTCACATATGCCTGGGGTGGACCTGAAAAGCTTTAGTCTTGAATTATTCACTGATAATTTAAAAACTGCCCTTATTTGATCCTTGGTTCAGCAAACTTGCCTTATTTCAGAGAATTTGCTGAAAATTAAGCTTCTCTGAAGAAAGCAGGATTCTGATGTAGGTTTGTTATATGCTGTCAGTTCTGCTGTAGCTGAAAAAGGACAGGTGAATATTCAGAGAGAAAATAATATGTACTGACTACCATCTCCTGTCACTTCAGCACAGCTCCACATCCTCTACCAGTAAAATACAATCCCCTTTGTTCCACTCAAACTCCAACCACATTGACAAAGGACAACTGGGACAGCCATACCAGCAGGGAAATATACACCAGACAGAGCTGTACAGCCAATCACAGACACCTTCTGCTGCACCGCAGTCACAGAAGATGTGTATTTCCTACTATCACACTGATATGCAATGACAATGCCTCTCTCTGCTATTATCAATAGGACAGATCTCTACCTTTATTAGAAAGGAAGGGGTAAAGAAGCCCTAGCACCCATCCTAGACTCAGTGATCTGCCAGCAAGCAAACTTGATTACACCAAGATCATCCCCTGCCTCTCAAGGAGATTCAGATGTGTGGCTTTACCAAGCATTTCCATCTGGCATGCAGGTTTAATAATATCCCTGTGGTGTCAATTATGGGTATGCTAGATGCCTGCTGCAATTCTCTGTAACCATCAGGATCCATTGTGCAGACTCCATCTGTTAATCTTCAGGGTATTTCCTGGCGACCATCCTTTAAGGCTGATTTAAGAGAATTCTGGTGACTTCAGGAAACTGGAAGCTGTTTACCTCCCAGGTTGGGCACTGCAGTGCTGCAGCGCTAGGACTCTGGCTGCGAAGTATTTGATTGTGACAGAGTCCATAATCCCTGCCCTCTAGGAGCGAGCCCCATCTAGGATGCTAAAGAATTTTCCAAGGCTGACTTCAGCCACCTCAAATGCTTAGAAGACTCTATTTCTCTCCTTTGTCAACAAAGAATAGGCCCAGGTCACTTTGTTAACCTCCAGATGTATTTTCCAAGGCCACTTCAGCCCAAGAACAAGCTCACCAGTTCTTCAAAATAATTTTCTCTCTCTAGAAACTTCTGAAAATTCTACAACTTCAAAATGAGCTTCTAAAACAGCAAGGACAAAAATTCTGATTTAAGCCTCTCTCTTCTCTTGCTGAAAAGTGTTATCTCCCTGTTTATGTAAATTATTAAGGTAGGAGAGTTCCCACAGAACAGGCTGAGCGATTCCCTGCTTCAGAACATCTTGTGGCTGATATTCAGGAGAACTTTTGCTGAAATATAGGACAAACCATAAATAAATCCTTAGTCCAACTTGCTCTCCTGCACCTCAGCAAGCTCCTCCCTTTCAGTTACTTGTGAATGAGTATGTCTCATCAGCTAGAAGTCCTGTTGAAACCCACAAAAATTCTAGCAACAGTTTTATTAAAACTATCAGATCCTTCTAAAAGGCTCTGCTTTTGAATACCTGGTTTACTCCAAAAATCCTAGTTCAATTCTAATAATTAGTCATCTGGATAAATGGCTAAAATTTGAACATCTTTAAGCCCTGTGCCCTAGATCCAATAATTTGGAACAAGAAATGCTGAGTAGTAAGGAAACAGATCCTTTAAGATTTAAAGCAATAAAGGGGTGAAAAGGATCAGTAGGTACAAAAGGAGGAAGCTGGCTAATGAGATACCAATCTGTTTTCCCTAAGAGTTTTTAGTTCCTGAAATCCAAATGACCTTAAAAAGGCTTCTGAAGAATGATCAAACATGGACACTAACTTCACAGTTGGGTCTGATCTGTTTTAATAGGTTTCTCTGGGTATAAGAGAAAGACAAGATAATTTGGGAAGCAAATAGGGATTTTTGACTGTGCTTCATCACCCCTCAGTGATGTGGCAAGATTCTGCTTTCATAGACTCTGAGGGAATTCATACCAGACCATTCAGGTATTTCTCAGGGTATGCAGAGGGTTTGATCTTCTCCAGTACTTAAGATAAATTACTCATACAAATCAAAAAGAGATCATTCCTCTTTCAAGAAGATGAAGGAAGGATGTAATACAAGAATAAAATCTTCTACCACTGCTGTCCTCAGGTAAAGCTCCAGAATCAACAAATTTTAAGGCAAATCAAACCACTGCCTCTCAATTCATTTCCCAATTATAATGAGCATCAACTTCATATGTTATCAAGAGGCCCCATAAGACCCACTGACTTCATTGCTTTCCCACCACTAGTGAGGCTGTTAGGGATTAAAAGGGGCTGCCTTCCCTGGTGCTCAGAAGCCATGCTTCTTGGATAACTGTGCTGTATGTCCTGTAGCAAGGTGCTAGAGAGTTTCCTTAAATAGGGATAGTTGCCTGGCAGTAAGCACATTAATGAAAGGAGAAGGAGTGGTTTCTTTGAGTCATTTCACTTATCTTCCAGTTATGGTGCTGATTCAGAGGTGTTTCTCTCCCTTCCCATGGCGGCTTGTCCTTTTCTGAGATGTGCTGTAGCAGCTGTCATCACTTTGGTAAGAACAGAGCTCCACAGCTTATTTTAAAAAACTCAGAAGCATAGAAAATTGCTGGTGAGAAGTCAAATGAGTTGTCTTCTGTTTGTGAATGGGCTAAGCAGCAAAAGCTTTTTCAGAGTCTTTAAGATCCAGTGATATGTGTGATCCTTACACTTAACACTGAGGAATATCACCAGACTGGAGAAGAACCTCAAAGTAGTAAACCTTCATCCTCCCTCTGATCCTCTAGTTGCTGCTATCTCCTGTGAAGAAGCTGTCCTCAGGCACTGTAGACTCACCATATGCCCACCCATCAGCAGAGCTCATATTGTCATATGCACAAGCTCGAACCCTGTCAGTCAACCTTTCACCTTTACGTGTGTTTGGAAGTACAAGCTGTGCCAAGTATGTTTTTGCCTCACCCAATATCTGCCTTCCACAAGTCCCAGTTGTATTGTAGCCTTACAGTGAAATCATGAGCCATGATCTTGCACTGAAAAGAGCCTTCTGACATCATTTTTCATAATTCACTGTGTCTGCATGCTCCTACCCTTACTTATACCCAAAGAACAGTCCTGGTGACAAAGTTTGTAACTGCAAGTCTTTCTTGGCACCTCACACCATACTTGCTTGTGGCCCACTGCTGCAGTGACAAGTGTTCCTGCAAAGCAGTGACAAGGATAGGATCTAAGACCTTCAGGTCCTTGCAGGGGAACTTACAGTACAGGAATTTCTTTGAGTTTGGCTTTAACCTGCCTTAATGTCTTCTTTAGAGCAATTTGTAACTTCTGTCCTTTTTCTATCTCCATGTTCTAAAAGAATCAGGAAATTCAACGGTTCACATTATGGAAAGAACTAATTATTTTAGCCTTTCTTTTTTTGTTTTAAAATGCTTTTCTAAAGTTCAAAAGCTAATATTTTTCACCATCTGGCAGAGTTTAAATAGCCTTTTCCATCACCGAGGACAACTCATAAAGAGCATAAATATTTTGCAATTACTTGAAAGGCCCTTTGAACGTATTGCTGTAAGTATACATTGGGGAGGATTGTAGGGGATTGTTAGGAACAAAGTAACTTTAAAGAGCTGATCAAACAGAAGGGCTTTTTCCAATCTTTACATAGTCCTAACTGAATTCTCCACACATGCATAACTTCATCACAATGAAACCCCACTGGAGTACTAAAACACAGAATGGTACATAAACTCAGAACAGGACAGGAAGTTTGGGAGCTCATGGTGATGACTTAATTGATTTTTCTTTGCATAAATTGCAAGCGTAAGTCCTCTAAAAGGATTGCCCATCCTCTTGGACAGTTTCTTCAGAGAGTATGGTACAGGTACTACTTGACTTTAGGGACTGTCAGCATAAGAAACATGAAAGGAATAAGCTTCGTGTAGGCAAGTTGCTAATCCCAGTTGATGGACTTCTTCATTTTAACACTCAAACAACTTGCTTAAGTGGTTTATAAATACAGGTATCATGACATTATGTTGCAGGAATCAAGTGGCTGAGGCAACCTTCACTACATTTTCACTGCATAAATCAAGGTCCTCTCACACTGACATAGATGGTGAGGGTAAAGGGAGGCGGCAAAGGGGTATTAAGTGACGTGTATACAGTGACCTTAAACTGAAGCTGGGCAAATGCACAGGGAGTACGTCAGATTTCTTTCTTATGATTATCCATCAGGAAATTATGCTCTGCTTTTCATCAGAACATTCTTCAAAACTAATTAAAATGCTGTGCAAACACTTGTGCTTTCTGATAGTTCTTCACTTCTTGAATAACCCAAAGTTACTGGTGAAGAAGAATCCACAGGAAGAGTCTCCTGATCATGCAGCATGTTCACTTACTGAAAAGCCTGCCATAAAATGGCATTGGAGAAGATGAAGTCTGAACTGTTGCAGCTGAAACTGCAACATTCTTTTTTTTCTTTACAGAAAAGCTGTTTTGTGAGTAGACCAAGCGATGCCTCTTTGTTCCAATAGCTGCTCATTAAAAGTCCATAGAGAACTGGCAAAACAGGGAGAGGACTAAGTCTTGAGCAAGTTAAATATGCTTGACAGTCTGCAGTAGGGAGTAAGGAAAATTCAGAGCTAAGTGGCAATGAGAGAGTACAAAGTAAGCCCCTTGCAGCTTACAAGTGATGTGGGCAGGAAGTTCATAAGACTCAGAAGAGATGCATGGATTCAGGAGGAGGCTCAGTGCCACAGGGGTGCACAATGAGGATGCAATTGCACTGCAAAGTGAGTTTTTTCAGAGACAGATAGTAGATCAAAGGCATGCCCAGTGGTTAAGTACAGCTTAGCTGTCTGTGCTGGACTTCTAGTCCAGGGATTTTTCCAGATGCATGGCCAAATGGCAGTCACAATCATAGGTCCAGACATGCCCCTAACCATCAGCAGTCTGCCTGCATGTAACTCTTAAAGTTACCAGTTGTTATCACGGTGGGACCCAAGACATCATTGTATTAAATGGGAATTTGGCGGAAGAATGTTTCTGAAACAGATGCAGATGGAAGACTTCTGAATGGATGTTCTATTTGTTGAGAAAACACAGGTAAAGGAAAAGCAAACAAAAAAGTCTGAAAATAAGGTCTGGTTTCAGCACTCCTTCTGAGAGTGAGGAACTTGCCCTACAAGTCCTGGCAATTGGCTATAACTGTTGTCTCACAGCATGATCCTGAGGAAGCTGATCCAGGAAGGAGAGCCAGTCTTATACCTCCTTTCCCTTCCTTCTGACGGCTTGTGACCCCAGACAGCAGCACACATGGCTACATTTGCCCTCAATCTGTATGACCAGATGGTGTTATCCTCCCAGCCCATGGCCCTGCCACTGGGGCAACATCTGTATGAATGCTAATTAGCAAGCCCACAGCCAGCTGAGGAAATTAAGGTGACTGAGCACAGCTCCCTAGCACAGGGCCTACAACCAAACCTCAAGGCCTGCCAGCCAGGTCTGTGTAAACTCACATGAACTCAGAAAACACCACTCAGCTATAAAGCTCTGTCTCTGGTTTTGCTTGCTGAAACAGAACAATACAAGCCAAAAACCAGATAACTAACACAGGCAGATGAGAGAGTTGTCATCAAAAGATTTCAGAGCCCTTTTTGAAGGAAGCAAATAACCCAATATGCAAGGAGGGGGATACTTCAGCACAGCACAGGGATGTGACCTGCCTGGCATTACCCAAGAGGCTCAGAACAAGTATCTCCTTTACTGTGCACAATGGTTTATGCCTGTGAGCAGAAAAGTCTAAAGGACTATTGGGAATAGTGCTGGTTATTTCCTCTTTCATGCTAAAAAGCATTTCCACCCCAAGCCCTCTCTGGGGTG
Source organism: Dasyornis broadbenti (assembly GCA_013397935.1). NCBI lineage: Eukaryota > Metazoa > Chordata > Aves > Passeriformes > Dasyornithidae > Dasyornis > Dasyornis broadbenti. The sequence continues at coordinate 666,810 of VZRN01003663.1, read as the reverse complement.
AAAGGGCATTGAGGTACCTATAGCATAAGAAAATGGGCTACAGCAACAGAGAGATCAAGAATTTACACACAAAATCCTTGGCTCCTTTTTTTTTGTGGCTGGAATTAAATCCCAGTTCCAGTGCTTCATTCCATTAAGCAAAATTTCTACATCTTTTCTTTTAATTCTTTGAATAATTTTTCCAGTTTAATGTCTCTTTAACTGTCACATAACATGAGTATGCATAAATAGGTGCTAAATATTGTTGTTGGTGTTGTTGTCATTATTATTATTATTATTACTTCTTCACGGATGAAGATTCTGAAAAAAGAGCAATACAAACACTAAAGAGACTCCTCTCTGAATTAAGTTTTAGGCACAAATATAATTTCTGTTTTCTGCCCTATATGGTGACACATATCTATCTACACAGGCCTGTAAGCCAGCCATCATTCACCAAGTATGTTCTGTGCATTGTGAGGAGGCATCTTGTACATCTGCATGGAAGGGACTGGAACTTATCGATGGGGTGATTTTTGGTTTTTTTAGTTTTAATGAGAGCTGCCGCAAGAAGAAGAGAAAAATATCACTTGGGCTGTAAAGTAAAGAAAGCATTGAGACGTTAAGCATAGAAACTTTTGTTGCATTCAATTCAACCAGGTTCTGTCTCAACAGATTTCAAGCAGCCTTCCTCCAAAAGGTCAGAAGTATCCCAAGATAAGCTACACTACTTCTCACCCAGCTCCAAATTGCCAAAATTACTGTATTTACCAGAATAGATGGAGATATCTGTTTGTAAGGCAGTCACATGTATTCCTCATGTTTCTGACTGAGGCACATTAAATGGCTGGGACTTTGCTTAGTGACTTACCACCAGCTATTTTTATAAGAATTTCAGCTCCCATTTTCTATATTCCCATGCTAGAGACCATCCAGGACATTCTGCTCCCAGGCCTGCTGTCCAGCTCCTCTGGGTTTGCATTTGTAATGCTTTAGAGAGGGTTGATAAACACAGACATATGTGAAGAGCAACAACAACAAAAAGTCCTGCTTGCCTATGAAGGGCTTATTTAAACTGACGTAAATCCCGAGTAAATTCTGCTCCTGGGAGCAGAAGTGTCAGAACCAGCCATTCAGGCTTTTGCTTTATTATCTAGACAGGTTACGGGGCAATGAATGAGCACTCTGAATCCACCATGAAAGCTCTTGCAGGAAAACTTAACCCTAAATTCTGCTCCTATAAAGATGCCCACCGAAGGCATATTGAAAACAAAATTTAAAATGCACTACTAGTTTTTTATAAGATCTCTTACTTCACTTGTGTTTGGAAGGCTGGTCAAGGAAGGAGCCGTGAGGGATACACTGATATGTAATGGTGGAATCAAGGAAGAATGGCTTTGAACTTATGGCTTGGAGACAAGACAGACATTTTACCTTTCAAAGTACATAGTAACCAATGGCCTTATTTCACTGCTGCAGGTAAAGGATTTAATTTATCTTTTCCTAATAATCCCACAGCTTTCTCCTGGGTTTTCTTCATAATTTTTAAAGTTCCAATTTTCTGTTTTAGTAGTTTGATTATTTGATTCCAGATTAATAGTGTGGCTAACATTGATTTGCTGACTGCACTGCTTGAAACTTCATTCTCTGTACCAATTCAATTCCTTCCTATTTGTTTTAATTTGCTAACATTTACAGAAAGGACTCTATATATAATTAATAAGGATTAATAAGGAACCAACAGAGAATTGGTGTTCCTAAGAGCCTAAGCAGGTCCTTCGTAAATCAGTTGCTGATTCTCAAATACACTAGGTATTTCTTACAAAATCATATAGTACTTTTTCCACACATCTCACTTGGGATCTGTGATGGGCTTGTTTGGGAATGAATGGACACTTGTGGCAAAAGTGGTTATTGGCATCGGACCCTTGCTCCATATGATGAAGAAAGGCAAGAGATGTATAATTAATTAGGATGGGGATTCCAGAGGGAAAATTAAAGTTTCACTGTTACACCAGTCACACCCTATCATGACAAATGATATTCTCTCCCTGAGTTTGCCATGAAGCAACTATGGGAAGCCCAGAAACAGTTTTTTATGGAAGGTCACTTCCATTTTCTGCTTTTCCCATCTTTTTCTGACACTGGGTCAAGATATGGAAATCAGATTTACACAAATGCTGAATACTCACACCTTAATTGAAACACACTTTAAACATCTTATCTGGGGGGTGAGAAGGAAGGTAGCTTCCCCCCAAAATGATCAGATCTTTGGGAATCAAAAATCAGATACCCCAAATCAGCAGATATCTGGAATAAATGTGTGTTTCTCTGTGCTTCAGTTGTCTCTGAAGAGAAATAACAGCTCTGTTACAATTCACAGTGGTTTTGAGAACATGGAAATGAATAAGCACCAAAGATGTCTATAAGAAAATCAATTCTCTTTTTTAATAGGTTTTGGATGGTGCACATTAAATAAAGGAAAAGAACACTCACTCTCTGAATACTGCAAATTTTTGTTTCCAGAACACTAAAAAAACATTTTTATGCCTTTGCAGATCACATAGAGTTATTTATGTTGTTAGTTTTTTTTAATTATGCACATTTGCATGCTAACGAGGTCTGGTCTTTCAATTCCTGCTCAGTGCCTGTTCAGAGAACCAAATTACAAGCACTCCTAATTTCTCACACAGTTTAGACCAAACATGTAATAAACCTGCCACATCTCTATCTCCTGATCCCATCCCTTTCAACAGCAAAGGGCTTCCAAAAATATTAAGGGCAGAGACAGGATATTTGGCTATGGGCTCTGACCTGGCAGGGTGTGCTGATCCCAATTCCCTTTCTGTGAACATAATTACAGATCTGAAGCAGTAAAAAATAAAGAAATAAACCCCATTTGTGCCCACCTCAGCCAGAGCAGAAGAAAAGTGATTACAGTTCTTGTGCATCAAGTGGTACGCGTTTCCTTTGTATTCCTTGCCCAGCTCTTCCATAATCTTATCCACATCCTCTTCTGTGAAGTCTGTGGTGCCCAAGGCAATGGATTCTCTAGTTAAAAACAAAACATACAACAGGAAAGACAGAAAGATACAGTGAAGAGTGTGATACATACCAAGGGAGAAGGAAATGATCAGACATTGCCAAGAAGGACAGGCTTAAAACAGTATGGACATGCATATCTGAGGCTATCAGAGACTGACTAAGAGAATGGCACAGTAATATCCCCAGCTTTTCCACAAAGCAAATTATCACACAGGCAACAGCCCTGAGATCATCTTGCACACCATGAGAGAAGTCTCAGCTCTAAGGGTCTGCTCCCACTCTGCCCATCATCCCGCAACAGAGATTTTCATTACAACTGAGGAGATGCTTTTTTTCACAATTGAGAGGGTTCCCATGGGGTGGGCCAGGAAGGAGCAAGCTGTAAACTTTATACAGAAACCTATTGCTTCTCCCAATATTCACACAATAGAACTTGTTCTAAAATGACCTTCAACATAAACTGGCGGTCTGGGAAGGTCAAGCCCCCTTTCCATGGACCTTTCCTTGGCCCACAGTCCCACAGTCTGAGCATCTTGTACAACACAAGAGTGTAGCATCCTCTCAGACTCCTCCAGCAGCCAGTCTTTCCCTTGTAACAGAGCAGCAATAAACACATGAGATGACTTCAGGTACTCTGTGCAGTATCCACAGATGGGCGGTACTCACAGAAAGAGAAATTCTATTTTTTCCCTCTGTGCATTGGCTCTGCGTAACAGGCAAATCTAGGAGCACAGAAGATGAATGGGAAAAGAGAACGGCACTCATTTGTAAGTGTGCTTTTAATCCTTGACAAACACAGTTCATCACTGTTCCCTGTTTGGTGTACACACTCTTTTTATCCACCTCCAAAATCCTGCAGGGCTGCCTTTGGATCAGAATCATGTAAAGAATGGCAGTGAGGGCACTTATGAGGAGAGTGAAAGGAGGACCCAGAGGACAGGACTTCCCTGCTCCCCCTACACCGATGGCTACCAGGGGCAGAGGGGAAGATGTAGAAAAGGGCCCTTACTTGAATTTAAAGGTCTCGCCAAGTTCTACCGCACTGCCAGGTGTGATCTCGAAAATCCCACTGAAAGGGTAGGGATGCCCTCCATAGGCAAACTCTGACAAGGAAAGAAACAGACTGTGAGTAATTGAATGAACGCCATGTCAGGAAAAAGTCTATGGCAGCTGTCTGCATGGCTCAACATCAGCACGAGGGGCTGGGCTTTTGCCAAAATCTGTTTCAGCCAGACTCTGAAAGCTGTTTTCACTGCCTGGTTACCTATTGGACTGAGAATGCCCTCACAGTCTCCCTCCATGCTAACTCTACTGCTTTTCCACAGCACCAGGAAAATTCTTTGAGTCTGGTGCCTTCCTCTCAGCAGAAAGTTCTGCACTGAAGGCATCTGGATAAACTATGAGAGGCTGCCAGTGGTGCTACTGAGTTGGAAGAAGTTGTTTCCAGAGTAGGGAGAAATCAAATCTTCCAGAGAGATTTACAGGCAGTGAGTGGGAAGGCTTTGCAGAAAGCTAGGCTGATTGTACTCTGCTGCTTCAGCACATCAGTCAGGCCAGGGAGTCCCTCCATGTCATACAGGTCACCTTGCATGGCCTGTGAAATACAGCCTGTGATCCTCACAGTGTCACACAGGCCATCTTACAGGGCCTGTGAAAGCCTCTGTGCTCGAGATGGAAATGGCACCACAGGGGTTCTGGCTACTGCATAGCACTGGCTAAAAACACCATGAGTGAGCAGTCAAGTCATTCCAATTTAATGCTGGAAAAGGAAACAAAGTCTGTGATGCCAGTACATCCTTCCCTGCACTACAGATGTTTTCCCAGATCCCTTGACTGCACCTTTAGCAATGGGAGGCTCTAATCCACTTCAACCCCATCTAGACAATTTCAAAAGTCTTACAGGCCATTTTCTTTTCTCTGTAATTCTGCTGTTTCAAATGAATAGTTTCCAAAATCTGGAAACCCAGATTCCAAGATTTCTAGACCATATGCATTTATAAAAAGTTACTGGAAAATGGATTTACTCTTACAGGGAATTGGCACAGACACATATGCAGGTCTTAACCCCTGATCCACCTCTCTTCTCCCTCCCTCATTTCTCCCATTCTCTCTCCCCTTCCTTTACTGCAGAATGGCTTTCCAGCATTGCTCCAGCATTGCTTTCCAGCATTGCCATCCTGCTACACACCTGCACAAGCTATACAGGCTGCAGATGCATGCTGAGTAAGAAGGGCTACATGGTTCATGACAGAACTGCATGAGTTCCTCCTAGATGCCACAATGGACTCTAAAAAAAAAAAAAAAACCAAAAAA
>VZRN01003663.1:628853-661437 GCA_013397935.1 Dasyornis broadbenti | reverse complement strand
AAAAAAAAAAAACCAAACCTGGCTGAGTTTTTTGTTTTTCATTCCTCAAAACATTCCTTGCCAAAAGCTGTAAGTTTGGGGCGCTTTTCCATATCAGACTAGCCATACAGCTGTCCCCATGTTCTGCAGGTAGTAAAAAAGGAAATACTTCATACCTCTGCCGTAGATCTCGATGCCAGAATGGAAGACACCAATCCCCAAGGTGGAGGTGTATTCATTTATCCAGTACTACAGTAAGAGAAAAGCCACATTGGGAAGCATTAGTGGAAAAGAAACACATGATCTTGGTCTAGGGTATATCCCCATCTCCCCAACTCCTCTTAAGGAGAAGAGTGATCTTGAAATTATCTTGAGACAAACAAATTGAGACTACTTACACACCAACAGAAGTGGGCACTGTGTTTATTCAGTTGGATGGGATTAGTTCTCTGAAAAATGCTCATCTGATCCTTTCCACCTAAGGCACTAACCTCTATTAAGATGCAACTGGACCTGAACCTGCATACACCCAGCTGCTACAGGAGGTGTGATTATTTATCTATCTTCTTATTTAAATACCTGACAATGAGTCAGTTTTATCAATTCACATGCCTTATCTGATCTTCAAAATCTGGACTAAGAGAATCCCCTATTATTTTCCACACACCTTTTTACATCACCTCCCAACACCTACTTATTATTGGTTTGGTTTTAGGCAAAGAGATCATAGAGATGGAGGTTTGTTGCTTCGATAGGTCAGAGGAGCACCCCTTAGTAATTACCTAACATCCGCAAGTGCTTTATAGAAAAGAAAAGAAACTCAGAGCATGCTAGTCAACATTTTGCTCAGAAGCACCATATACTATCAAGCACTGATTTCAGAAGAGACAAGGGTTTGATCTTCCAAACTTAGGTCCAAGGTGACCAAAATTTTGTACAAGTCAGGGACAAATTTTAAGAGAAGCTATTAAGTGACTCCATTGCTCTGCAGCCCAGCACTTCCCTGTTACATTTAGAGCAGAGAAACACTGCAGTCCAGTGTATGCATATGATGCTCCATCAAGCACTACGCAGGGCCTGTTTCCACCACACCGTGAAGGACAGTGCAGACAGCCAAACATGTCCCAGCTAAGCTAATTCCAGAGTGGGAAGCTGTACAGCCATGCCAGGGCAATGCTGCATTGAGATAATTAGCCCTGCTCAGCACCAGTATTTATTAGGCCAGCTGCAGAGATGCACTGCTACAGAAATGATGTTTTTAGGCACCGAGGAAACTGCCCATGCCTGCTATATTTACAGTTCACTTACAGCTGCTGTGCAGTGAAGGTACATCTTCTAATAACTCAGAGCAACTAAATTCTTGTTTTAGTCTTACCACTGCAAGGAAAGTGAGTGTTGTTCACATGTTCCTGTACAAGAACATGACAGGTTCATTAAACTAAAATTCTCTTTTGGGTCTGGTAGCAGCTCCTTGTGGAACTAGAATAAGCTGCACCTTCCCTGTGTCTGGTGTCACTGAGGTGCCGTGGTATAACTAAGAACCCCTCTGCTGTCAGACAACCACAGGTGAGGCACACTCCAACTACTGTGCTCACATTGCTTGCTTATGTATTTATGATGACTGTAGTAGCTCTATAAATCACCTGAAAATGCCTTCTGCAAAACCATTGCCACTGTGAAAAAATACAGTAGCTTTGATATGAAAGCTATAGTCCCAAACCTGACTTAATATATGGCTGATCTTGATATCTTAAACCATGTCCTCAAAAATGCTTGCCTCTGGCAGTAGGGCAGTTCCATTTCCCTCCAGAAAAGGCTGTAATGCTTCTTGTTCTTTGTTTTTTTATCACAAATGATTTATTGTTGCAGGAGGGCAGCAAACCAGCTGACCTCAGCTGGACCTCTGCCCACTGCTCTCTGCCGACCTTGTGTAACCTCCATTTACTTCTTCACTTGAATTATACAAACTCTTGTTTTTAAGGTCAGGTAGCTCTCAACCTCTGACAGTTGGGACAGCACATTAGCAGTGAACCCTGGGTTGAATCCCAGGTCAAACGCCTGGTGTTTAGGTGCCCTTGCCTTCTGCTGCCCTTCCCCACAGTTCTCTGTTGCCTTGTTCTCTGCAGCAGGAATATTCCTACTCTGACTGGGGAAGGAGACAGAGATGGAAGCCATATATGACACCAGGGGACAAAAGCCTGTCTCCCCCAGACACAAAACCTTCAGCTCAGTTCTTTGATCTCCCACATCTCATAGAATCATAGAATCTTTAAGGTTGGAAAATTTCTCTGAGATCAAATCCAGCCATCAACCTAGCACCACCACCATGTTCACCACTAAACCAAGTCCTCAAGTGCCATATCCACTCATTTTTTAGATACTTCCAAGGTTGGTGACTTCAACACTTCCTTGTACAGTCTGTTCCAATGCTTGACAACCCTTTCTGTGGGGATATTTTTCCTAGTATCTATTCTGAACTTCCTTTAACACAACTTGAGGCCATTTCCATTCTTCCACCATCATTTGTTGCCTGTGAAGAAGATACCAACCCTCACCTCACTACAGCCACCTGTCAGGTGGTTGTAAAGATCAGGTACTCCCTGAGCCTCCTTTTTTCCAGGGTAAACAGCCCCAGCTCCCTCAGCTGCTCCTCACAGGACTTGTGCTCCAACCCCTTCCCCAGCTCCATTGCCTCTCTCTGGACTCACTCCAGCTCCTCAATGTCTTTCTTGTAGTGAGGGGCCCAAAACTGAACACAGGGTTTGAGGTGTGGCTTCACCAGCACCCAAGCACAGGGAAAGAATCACTTTCCTGGTCCAGCTGGCCACACTATGGCTGATACAGGCCAGGATGCCACTGGCCCTCTTGGCCTCATGGGCACATGCTGGCTCATGTTCAGCTGCTGTCAATCAGCACCCCCAGGTCTTTGTCTTCTAGACAGCTTTCCAGTCATTCATTCCCCAGCCTTTAGCACTGCCTGGCACTACTGTGACCCAAGAGCAAGATCTGGCATTTCACCTTACCGCACCTCATACAATTTGCCACAGCCCATTAATCCAGCCTGTCCAGATCCCTCTGCACATCTTTCCTACCCTCAAGTAGATCATCATTCCTGCCCAGTTTGGTGTTGTCTGCAAACTGACTGAAGGTACACTCATGGGTTAACTCCTCGGCTAGTCTCAGGTAGTCTTAGTGAGCTTCAGAGAAACAGTGGTTTCTCAAGTCCTACTGAAACAACTCCCAGCTGATATGGTAAGTAGGTTGTCTTCTTCCCTCAGGCTAAGCTATTGTCTCACGGCAACAATACAAGCAAGACATGCCCAAGTCACGCCAGCTGCTTTGCTTAGAGAAATAACTAATAGGAAGAGAAGGGAGACTTTTTAGATTAGAAATGCGCTTGCCAGTTATCAAAATCAGGGCTATCTGCAGAGCCTCATCTGCATCAGGCTTTGTACTTCAAACAAGGAAGTTAAACTGAAACACTTGCAGCTATGGCTTTTGTTCAGACCTGATCACCTCATACATGCAAAGCATTGTCAGATCACAAGCTTGCCCTGTCCCCCAACCACTCTTGTTCGAAGCACAGAATTTCAGCCCCTGCAATCCATCCTGCCCACTCCAGGAGCAGAGGGCCGGGCTTCAGGACAGCTCTGAAAGCACAAGCGGTGAGGAGGCTCCACCACAGATAAAGAAGAAAGGAGCAAAAGTGTTTCTCTGTCTGATGACAGGTGTTGCAAGACTATGACCATCGTAGACATTCCTGTGTTTAAATGGTATATTTTTCAGTATTGATTTCTTTAATGAGCTATTATGGACTGAAGTGCAACAACCTCAGCCATACCTTAATTTGAACTGAACAGTAGCTATACTGATTCAGTACTTTCTTTCAAATAATTTCAATCACACAAGGCTGTATTGAAGTGAGGTCTGATTTGCATCTTGGTTGTATTGATATGATACTGATACAACCTACTATCAAGACCAAAGTGCAAGGCAGCTCTGAATCATGGCTGAACTGTCCTCATGTCACCCCTGTCTCCAGGGTGCTGTAAAATCTGCCTCCAGTGTGTGACTGAACTCGCAGCGAACGCCTCACAGCACTTGGGCACAGCCTACGGCTTGTCTCGGGAGGAAGCTATGCTAAAGTGAACATGTCAGCCATTTGCTGAGCTGTAAAAGAGAATCCAAGCCAGATTTGAAACCAGGTTTGTACACACATGCGCGAGCTGGCCTTATTTTCCAAGGTTTTTGCAATTCTGAGCGTAAGAACAGCAGCAACAGTCAGCAAATACTCAGCTCTGGAGTAAATTGGTAATTGCTTAGATTAAAAATGAAAATCTGCGGCCTGTTTAGTCAGATGAAAGGAGCCAGGGTACTCAATACAGCAGTATCTTAAAGGGAGTTGTGATTCATGCCTGCATTGCATACTGCCTGGAAAATTGTGCCCTAAACCATACACAGAGGGACTTGGAGCATGCTACCTTCCAGAGAGACAGAATCATCAACAGAGACAGAGAACAGCTCAGATGATAAGAGGCAGGGCGGAAGGCTAACCAGGCTGTAAGCACTTCATAACAGCAGCAGATAGCCCAGAACTCAAAATTCAAACACAGAGAGGAACCTCTGCATTTAGTTTGTTAGTAGCTCTTAATGAAGGTCCCAGATGAAGTAGAATTTGAAATTTTTCAGGTTTTATTCAGGTTTTCCCTGATTTTCTGTTGGTTTGGTTGAGACATCAGAACAACTGGGGAGATAGTTTAGGTTCTGGGGAGATTCTCTGAGTCAGTTCTTGTGTTACTCACTTCATTTATCCATCACAGAGAGGTAGATGGAAAAGTCTTACCAGAACAGTGAACCATGCCCTAACTTTCCAGAAAGGACAAAAACTAAAAAGCTTAATTATATTTATATGTTTCTTTTAGGTCTAGAATGGAGAAGCAGGTGATGTGATACTGGCAGATTATGTCAGCCTGGGACTTTTCAGAGCAGGAGTTCCTAGGAACTCATACCAGAAACATGCATTTCCAGATAGAAAAGGCCCATCCATGTAACCACTAATTTCTGCCATCAACTAATACTGAACTAAAACACTGAAGTTTCTATTGCTAACTCTCTGTTCCCTACTTCAAACTAATTTCTTTATTTTCCACAGTGTGTCACCAAAATCTTTCCTGCATCAATTTGCTGAGCAGTTTAACTAAACAGCTCCCCAGATACTGGAGACATGACCTCTTCTGTGAGTATCTCAGATATTCTGAGCACTTGATATTTTCTCTGAGCAGCCAACACACTAAGCAATATTCCATTTATCACCCCAGTACAGACTGGATATTCCACTCCAGCAGATCCATCCACTTCTGAGCAGATGCTAAGCCTTCCTTCCTTATGATCTGTATGAACATATAGAAAAAAATGTACCAGGAGTTGCTAATTAAATCTGATTTCAATAAACAGCTGTAATCTCAGAGTACCCAGAGTCATAGATCCTTGCCGAGAGCTCTACTCTTCACCAGGTATCACATACAAGCATTGAACCAGGATACCAGGCTAGAGAGAGCTTTGCTCCAACCTCGTCTGGCTCTCTGATGTCCACGTATGACCACAGACAGCTGTGACCAAGACACCTGTACCAATGATGGGTGCAGATGGTGAACTAGTAACTAACTTGACCATATCTCTTCTCAAAGCCCAATCTGCATATAATTCAGTACGGTTACTTCCTTTTCCCTGTGAGTTCTCTGGCAGAGCTTTGTTTCTAGGAGAAAAGAAAAAAAAAACAGTAAAGGATAGTGAGATACAAATTATATTTAGACATTGCTAGGAAGCAAGGAGCATATTAAGGGACTTGTGTCAACACAGGTCTGATAACAGACTGTCTGCCCTACCACTTTGATTTTACCACCTGAGCTTGATTTTAATCCTTTCGTTTTTGAGGGCCAAGTCATACACTGTGGCACCAAGCTCTCCTTTACAGAGATGTCTCCTAAGGATGGGGGAGCTCAGTCACTGAAGAGACCCTTGCCTTGACAAATGCAAGTGGAGGACACCCAGGGCAGTGCTTGGCCCCTGCAGTCAAGTTACCCAAGCAGCCTTATGAAGACGTGCAAAGGACTGTGTGCACTAACAAATGCACTGATCAGTCATATCTTAAACACCAAGGGAATCCTCTGCAATGTTAAATCGCAACACAAAAGGCAGTCTTTTAAAGGCAACATCAGACTGATGAAGGAGACCAGCTAGGGAACATCAAAGTAATATCTCAGCATTATGTCCTGAGATGCATTGATCCAGAAATTTGAGAGCACAAAAGATAAAACTGGAGGGGAAGGCTAGAGAACAGCATTTCAGGAAACCAGCGAGTAAAATCCCAGCAGTTTACAGCATATAGCCAGCAGTTCCAAAAGAATTTGTTTCCCTCAATACATCTTTCTAAACCAAGATCCAGAATCTTGGGCCCACAGAGGTAGGAGAGGGCCTGACACAGACCACAGATTATTCCCCAAGTAATACTTGCAGGAGTGAAGGAAGCTTTACTTCAACTACCGATATGCAAGACAGGGAGCTTCCTGCAGATCCAGGGTGCTTCAGTCATATTACAGCAGTGCACACTTCTGTTCCACAGCCCCAGGCATGCACATAGTCCTGCAATATGTCCCGGTCCTTCTGCTGTTCACCCCTTCTGCCCTGGAGCCCTAGAGACAAAAACTCACTATCATGTGGCATGACGTCAAATTATACAGCATGGCTACTATTAGCTAGTTTTCTTTAGCGATTGGGTGAGACCCAAGCTCATTTCAGTGTGACCCATGTCTCTTACACTCCATTTTCCAGGGTTCCAAGGCTTGTATGTCTATCAAGTCTAAAATGCTGTATTCCTAACATGCTGTGAATACAGAGTAAATGGGAAAGGATTTAAATCCATGTGGGTAGAACAGCAACTAAATAAAGCTTAACAGAGTATTGAGGAGTGATGACACAGACTTGTCTTTGGTACTTTATACCTGGGAAAAACTACCTGGGTGGGTCCTCACTCCAGCACACACAGAACATGGTTCTTCCTGGCTGAAGGTTCATCTCCTGCGTCAGGTCCTCTTCACTGGTGGCAAAAGCTGTCAATCTGCAAGTCATGGACCAGGGTGTGACAGCTCATCAGGTCACTCCAAATCAATCCAGCCAAAAACACCTGCTTTAGTCAGGTATGTTAACTTTCAACTAAAATTCCAGACAATGTTAAAGAAACAAAATACTGCAGTAAGCAGGTCTGTGTTTACAAACAGGCTTAGCATCCAGTTGCAATAGGCAATAACTTTCGTGTCTCAAGAAAAACAGTTCCCAGGGTGTAGGCATTGGCCTGCTTGCAAATAACCCAACTGACAGAACTGATCATGGCTCAAGAACTGCAGGTTTTCTTCCAGGAGAGCATTCAAGTACTGAGAAATCTGCAGCTTCAGTGCAGCCAGAGAGCTTGATGTAGCTCTAATGAGGCATGGATACAGGGTGACACAAGGACCTCACTCAAGGACCCTGCTTCATGTTTGAGCTGGGACAGAAGAACTGGCTGAAGAACAGAGATCTGAGAAGCAGAGTCACACTACAGACAGAAGGAAAAGACAAGGCACCCTTTGACATGCAACTGCCTCTGCTCTTCTGCACTTTGAATGAAAGGAGCTTCTACCAAGGACACTTCTCCACCCTTCAGCTTAATACACTCTAATAGAACAGGAACTTCCTGCGAAATGACAGCCTATTTAAAACTGATACTGCTAAACATATTCCCTCTTGCAAACTCACAGATGCTAAGAGAGGAGACCCAAGGCAAGATGCTCAATTGCAGCCTTGGAAGGAATGACAGGCCAAGTCTCTGTGGGACTGCAGCAGCCAACTCTATCTCAGCAGCTTTCTATTTCAGCCGAGTTCTGTTCTGCAAAGGATCTTTTCCTCTCAGGTTGGACTAAATACATTCCTTCGCTGTCTCCTCAGGAGGAATTTCTTCAGAGTTTACTGTGGCTGTTCAGACATTATTTTAATATGCATCTGAATTGTGTGATGCATGAGCCAACAATAAAATCTTTACAATCATGAAGCATAAAGAGCTTATTTCAGAGGCTTCTAAAATGCTGTGTGTGGATTAAAAACTGATGCTGCTGCTGAGAGAGATTGCAAATCTACTTATGTTTCAATGTTGTGACGCAATACGATTTTACTGGAAGAATACAAGGACAGAAGAAAATATTAATCATGCTGTGGAAAGGAAACAGTAAGCATTTCAGAAGTTAACTTTTGGGTGTATTCAGAATATTTTTAATTAAAAATCACAAATAAGATTTAGCTGTGACAGTGGGATACCTCGAGCATTTCCACTTACAACCTCATCCTATAAATGCCAGGCACAGTTCTAGCTCAATATACTGGTATTACTTGAAGTCTCTTACAATTTTCTGCTTTCTTCATTACTGTTCCACTTTCTACCCTGTTACACTGATGGCAGGGTTGTCCTGACCAGAGCTTCCTTCCTGCAGCTACATCTGTGAGGTGTTTACAAGTTTACTCCTGTGTATCTTTGGCCTCAAGCCATGCACATCTAAAGCTGCTATTCAGAAGGAAGCTGACCCGGTGTGCTCTGCTTTAAATACAGTTCTCTTGCTGAGGAGAGCAAACACTCGTCCAACTAATGTTTTGGTGCTTGAGTGGGAGTGTGTCTTACCCATGGAGACATAGGGCAACTAGCTGGCTAAATTAAACAATTTTGTGTCCCTGCAGAATCACCATTCCTGTCTCTTCTGTTTGCAGGTTCGCACAAAGTCAGCAGGAGGGTTTGTCACACCAGTCTGACACTAATGGCCCATATTGGCTGTCTGCATACAGAATATGGTATTTTTAGCAGACTGTTTACAGCATACAAGAAGCAATATGCCATTTTTCCAATCTCCACCCATTTCCCTAAACTTCATTAATGACTGTGCCTGAAGGAGCCAGCTGAGTGGGCCAGGGTGGGACTGGGGACATCAAAGAGAAGTCACTGGGGGGCGTTGCTGGTGTATATGCAATGCCAAGAGCCTGTCCCACACAGTGATCTTATAAGCAACCCTGAAGAAGGATTTTATCTATGCTATCACACACCACTTCACGTGCTGCATGCCCTTAGTTTGGACAACTTCCATGACAATCTTCATCTCCAGTATATAAAGCCAGAAAAGAAGCACGTCTATTTTCAGGTTTACACTGAAATGTATTCACTCATGGAACTTGCCTGAGAAACTCATGTGTTAGAAACTTAAGGAAGTGATAATACCTTTGCCTTAGATGACAAATTGAGAGGTATTCAAAAAAGAACAGCAAATGAACAGAAAATGATCAGGGAAGTGGTAAGACTGACATTTAAGAATTAATTCAGAAGAGCTAATAGCTTGGCAAAGCAAGGACTGCAAATGACAAATTTGCAAACATTTGAAGGGGCTGACATGAATTATGGGAGAATACATCTTAAGAATGATACAAAAGATTTAAGTAGGAGCAACTTAGCTTAAAAAGAAGAGAGACTTTGACTAAGTGCTTAGAAGTTTCCTGGCAGCAAAAACGAACAAGAAAACATTTGTATGACTGAAAGCCAGATATTGAGAAAGCCTTCGTGTGCTTGTGCAAGACAGAGTGCTGAATAGTCTGAAATGTTTTCCTCTGCAAATGTCAAGGAGGCTGTTAAGATTCTCAGCTGAGCATATTTCAGACCCTGCATTGTGAGCCCTCAGCCCAGATTTCGGAGTGTATCAGTAGGTAGGCTTCTTTTCAGAGAGGATTCAGGTGAGCTGAAAAAAATACAAGGGAGATAAATACCCAACAGCTTGGTTCATCAAGAGCTCTCTGAAGCACAGTGCAGATGCTTTGGCTCTGGAAGTAGATTGGCCCTGACATACCTGGTAGGGCCAGCAATATGGCCTTAGGGTTCTCTGTCCTTCATCTTGCAGAAAGGATGTAACTGAGAACTGTAATAACAAAATGGGCTGATAAATGATTTTTCAGATGTGGAGTAATGCTGTGGCCCTGCTCAGACCAAGAAACATTAATATCTCCTTTTCATTATTGGTAAGGATCCTTTGCTGTCCTCTGTGGACCTATAGGAGTGTTTCTCTCCAAAGAAGAGACTCACCCCATCCTGATGTCCAGCATTATAGAAAGAAAACAGACATTCAGTGCATCCTTTGAAAATGCACTCCAGCCGACACATCAGTCCTGCCTAGGCCAAAGCATCTGCTTTGTTCAGAGAATTGGGCTGCAGGTAACATGCACCCTGAGTCCTCCACAGAACAGCTGATTGACAAGCAGCTGTAGTATATCCCTGAAGTGCTGAAAAGCACGGTTCATCTCTCTGCTTTGGCAGATTATTAGCAGAGATTTGAACTTCAGTCTTTCATATCCAAGATGAACACCCTAATCACCAGCCGCAGCTTCTCCATCGAAGTGATGCATGCACATGTAAACAGCTCTAGCAGAAGAAAGTGAGAGATTCATGTTGCCAAATAAACCAGCAGTTAGAACTCTTCTACCAAAGGCTTGTCCAGATCCCTGCTCGAGTTCCTGAATTTCTCTTTCATGATAGCAAAATGCTAATAAGACACTGATTCTTCCTTTTTGACTTGCCCTCCTTTGGAATGTCCCTGCCTGGGTAAACACAAATACTTACTTTTTGGTTAACCCAGACAAACCAACAGTCTATGCCTGACCACCCAAGGCAGATTTCTTGTGATCTGTTCTTGGGTTTCTAATGAGAACATCCAAAACACTAATCTCTTTCAAGCTACAGTATAGTTTGAAACACCTTTCACCGTGGTGTTTCCTTTCATAAGTACTTCAGGAATGAAGTATTACTCATCAGGATCCAATTCATAGCCACAGCCATCAGAGCCTTTGAGGGAGGAAATTAATACCTATGACAAAAAAGTCTGTCTGCTCATTGTGTTAACAGGACTTCATGGCTCGGTGGACCAGAGCGCTCACTCCTTTTCTTGAATGGTGTTTTGTTTTCCATTATCCTCTGACAGTGACTCTCATCTGTCAGGTGATCCAGACATACTCCATCTTCATTTCATATCATAAGCCTTGATTACCTGCCAAGATTAGTCTGCCTTTTCTCCAAACTATATCTAGTCGGTGGTAGAGGAAGGGAGGATCATCTCCAAAATTTCCAGGCTGTGACCAACCTGAAGGGATGGGATGCAACAGACTAACAATAAAGCCCCTCTTATGACACATACGACCTTGAAAATTTTGATCAGTTGCATGCAGGCCACATACAACTTTCTTTTGTCAGGAACGTTCCCTTAAGTGATACCATCTGAAGGCATGCTGTGCTAAAGTAGCAGTGGGGAGGAAAACTAAGACATGACTACCAAGTGGCAGGAATATCCATATTTGCATTGCAATCCAATTTACTCATGCTTTCAACAAGGGCAACAGCCTCCTAGATACACAAGGCACGGACACCTATTCTCTTTATACCAAGAAAGTATAAGAAACTGGTTGAAACAATTCCTCACTTCTGCCAAGTTTCTACATAGATAACTACTTGGAGAAGACTGAGGTAACAACAAAGTAATTGCAACTACAGCCACCAGAAAGGATGAGAAGTCCCTTTATGGTATCACAGAAGGACTATGTGCTCCACAGGCAGTGGAATAAATAGTTGTTTTTGTTCCATCCCATTAATGCAGAGCACAGTAACGTATTGTTTTCAACCTGTTGTGTAGAGACTCAAGGTAAACAGCAAACAACTTCAAAGAAATCTGTAGGCTGGCAGCTTTGTTAGACAAAAGCTGACATCTTCAGCAGAAAAAAATTAAAAATGAGAGGCACACAAACATTAAAGGAAATAAAATAATTGCCAAAAAAACAGAGAAAAAAAAAAATTGGGTTCAAACAGGAGGTGGAAGCATATTTGAACATCCACAGACAAACTGATGACAGATAGTTCCATAGCTAGGATGTCCAACAAGGACTTGAGAGCTATTCCCTGCTCTGTTATGGATACACTACAGATTCACTCCAGACAAGGTTAAAACTGAAATTTCAGCAGCATGATATTACATTCACATTCAAGACTTCGATCCTCCTAATTCTTCTTCAAATTCCCCTTTACCCTGAAATGTTTAACACCATCATTATCAGCAATCTGAATGAAAGACCTTCCCATTCCACTATAGTGTGAGCTCCATACTGAGATAAAGAGAATCCCCAATAGAGATGAAGATCCCAGCTCTCCTTTCAAACACTGATTGTTTGCTGCTGGAAATCCACAAAGCAGGACTCACCCTGGGGTTCCCAATGGCAGCATTAGGATCTCAAAACTACAAGTTAAACTTACCCACAGGTGCATCTGGCTCCTTACAGAAAAATAAAAAAAGAATGTAATATTCCTCAGACCTTCTCTTCATGCGAGGGCTATGTAAGGTCAAAATTACGTGTTATATAACCATGTAAATTCTGACTTCTTGTCTCATTCCCATTCACATGCCAAAACCAGCTGTGCCTGTCCTGTGAGCTGACAGCAGATCAGAAAAGAACAGGGTAGGGCCTGTTTGCAGCTAAGGAATCTATACTCCATGCCCATGAGAGAAATTGACTGCATGCCAATACCATTACTTTGCTATAGGGAAAAAAAAATAATAAAAAAAAAATAAATAAATAAATAAATAAATCAATCAATATTTGTCTCCAAGTTTCTGAGAAGAGAATCTATTCTACAGCATAGATGGGGGAAACCCTTTCACAATGTGAAGTGAGATTTTTTTCCTGGAGAGGTTCCAGGGGCCTTGCCTGGCTGGCAGGGTGCCTAACCAGCTTAGCTTAGAAAAATACTGGGAAATACAGCTTCCTGCAGCTAGTGACCTGTCCTTTTACCCTACAGGACCCTGTTTGTCCTGTCTTGGATAAAACTCTTCAAATACAGTGCCAATTTCATACAGTGTCGCATCTCTCTGTATTATCTTTTCATGCAAGTAAATGGATACGTGTGCATTTTTGCAATAACTCTATACTGTCTCTCTGCTGTTCCAGCACAACTACTGAAGAATCGAATTGCAGTGATATCTCCAGATTAGAATTTAAGGGATAAAACAGAAAGCAAGGAACCTGAATATAGCAATGATAAAATGCTGCTGTGCCATGGAGATTCAAATACATTTTCCCTCAAAACCCACTTCTGCTGGTCTGAAGAAGGAAAAAAAATAAAACAGTAAAGCAAGGAACATTTCATTGAGAAGGCAACTGTCTCAAGAAGGGGTAACTGTATAATCTATCTCAAAGCCAAATTGGGTTGTTGGAATAATTATCTTCTACAAAGCACAAAACTGATACAGAAACAGCAATCAGGGAAGTTCAGACAGAAACTTGTTTATAACCCATGACCCAAGGATTTGTACGCTGAGTGATTGTAGCACTGTTTAAAATTACTAGAGATACTAAATATGAACAGTTTAGGAAATGAGTAGCCATTTCTTATTGTTGGCCTTTACCTACGGGATGCTGACAAAAGTGTATTAAGGATACTTTTACCCCCCTGCCCCCCCATATGAAGATGCAACAGAATGATTAATACATGCAACTTGTCTCTATGGCTGGGAACAAATTAAAAAGCTGTAGGAGCATCTTAACAGCTCTGACATAATGTGCTCTGCTTTGGTTTGGCTGGGGGCTAAAGGAGATTTTTTTTTTTTTTTCGAAGGATTCCCTCTGTCATTATTTAGTGAGCAGCATTGGATGTGTAGATCCAAAAGCGTTTAATAGCCATCCCTTGCTGAAAGACAGATATGGCTGTTAGCAGCAGTGCCTGGCAACAAATCATCAGCATTTAGTACTATGAAGACACTGTTTTGTGTGCAAATCACTTCAGAATAAAATGCAGGTGTTTGTCCCTTCAAAGGGACAGCCTCTGTGCTTGCTTCTCCCAAGGGTCACACACACACCATTTCAAAGGGAGAGGCACAAACCTGGCACTGAAGCTTCTTTGGAAAACATTAAGTTATCCTTTGTTTCTTCTCCTTACCCCCACCTCACATACAGCACAGCATGTGTTGGACTAGCATTCAGGCTACCCTAAATATTTTCTTTCTGTTGGGCACAATAATAATTTTACACTTGTGTTAAAGCAAATCTTCTGTGCTAGTCTGCTGTATGTTACCTACATCTAGAAACAGACCTGAAATGACCCAAGAGATTCAGACAACTGGTTCCTTCATGGACTTGCATCTTACAGTACCTCCACATCTGAAAGGTACCCAATAAGATCAGGGATTGAAGGGGAATAGAGAAGATAAGGAAATATCTCAGTAAGACCAAAGAGGAGAATTGCCTTCTGTAACAAGCTTCCCTGAGAATATTCCTCCCTCTCCCTCCTCCTTGCCATCTCCATTTGTATTTATTTCTATAAAAGTCCATTAGATACTGCAACTACATCTTGGCTCCTTTTTACTTCAGTGAAAAGAGAAAGGGTTGTATATTTGTACCATGGCCTGCAAATGGTATTGTCTGCCAGATTCCTCAGACAGCTGCCAAAAAATTCTCCTGCATGCAGAGCAGACATCTAATCTGAACTGTGGCCAGGCTGATGTAGGAGAAACAGGGAAGCGCTGTGATGCCTCACCTAGCTCACAACATCCCCTAATACCAAAGACATCTGTTCTCAGATGAAGCTGTCTCCCTAGACTGGCCCTTATAAGAAGCTTCTAGATGCCCACACATCTATTGCAGAAAAACAGAGCCTTATTTGGCCTTGGGAAGTCGGCCGTTGTCAGCTTTCTTAAAAGCAGATTGCAACTCATTTCTAGAAGTGAAGAAGCACACTCCAAGCATACTCCCATTATGATTACCACCTAAAATAAGAGCCTATGCTCTTACAAGGACACTATACACAACCCATATTCCATTTTGACCCAGAAATTTCTGAGAAATCTTCTCAGAGTACCAGAGACCTAAAAAATCTTCACACTCTTTCCAGAGTGATCCATAGCGCAGAACAAGGACAAAACCCCATTCAGTTGGTCTCAGCTTCGTTATGGACACGACTTGCACAAGTGATTAAGGGTATTGTACAACAGATATGAATTTCAGTTCTCTGGAGTTGCTTTTCTTTAAGTTCACTCATGCAAGCTAGGGAATACAAATGGTCATAAAGCTATAAATTAAGCTAATTATCCAGTAAACCAGGAGAAAATAATGATTTCTATTCCTGTATAGCAGGGAAGTAATCTGGACACTCTAGCAATGAAAGTCATGCAAGTGATGAATGGATAGGTCTGAGACCATTCAGTTCCCACTCCATATATCTGTCTTCCTCCGAGTTAGATGGATGCATGCAAGAGGTAAACAGATTCATCAAACAAATAAGATCAGCAGTCCAGCCTGATATATTTCATCTTATGTGAAAGTTTCATTTGCTCTATGAAGTACAAGTTCAGTAGCATTTATATAATTCATTTTATTGTGCTTCCCTTTAACACCGCAATAATCTTGTTTAGCCTCTCTTACTGGAAAAGACCACAAAGGGATAAAATACCCAAAATAGTCAGCATAAAACTGAGCATCATGACCAAAGGATTGCTTGCATGATGGGGATATCTCATTTTGGGAGGGGTTAGTGTCACCAGATGGAGTTCATAAACCAATCTCTGTTTGCACGCTTCCTCTCAGATCTAGATTAGAAGTAGCTGGCAATCTCTTTGGAGACAGAACTCTTTCTCTGGTTCCCATTTACGATGTGTCTTTGTGAAATATGGTGGAATCCCAGTTCATGGCTGAGGCTCATAGTTGGTATCACAAATGAATCATTAACAGCAGGACAAGGCAAACACCAGCATATTGTCAGCAGGAGAGCATTACTTCCTTCCACAGGAGAACATCGAGAAAACTTCACAAGCAAACAGGACAATATTTGCTCATGCATCACACGAGCAAACATAAATACAGTCTGTATGTGTACAACAAAGCCTTAGAGTACAGCAGTGTTTTAACCCTCTGCTTTCCATCAGGTGACCTGCTAGCAATAAGCAAACATGCCCAGGACTGTATACAAAGCCAACAGTGGACAGGCTGACAATCAGCCTCCTTTCACATATGCTATTTTAGTCATCAAGCCTAGCAACAAGCACAGTATTGCACCAAAGGTTCAGCACTATAGATTGGTCCTTGGCAAAACTCTTTATAGGAACAATTTTCTCCTAATCATCCTCTTCCAGAACATGGTGATTTACACAAGCTGTTACACAATCCCTAGGAATGCCTTTGCTTTCTGTGGCTAACTATTGCCAGAAGACAGCCTTCTTCAGCAAGTAAACTAAAGAAGATGCAAATTTTTTAACTCTCAGCTTACTTTATCCTCTGAAGTGCATTTGTACGTGGTAAACAATGAGAGTACACACAGCTTGGTTTGCTACCCTGCAGCAGCACTGTCCAGGTAACCAAGAATGAAAACAGTGCTGGATAGAGGAAAACTAGCCACCAATGCATCTTTTTTTCCTCTCTCTTTGTAAAAAAAGATCACCTATTGTCACATGAGCTTCATTTCTATTCTGTGATATTATGTAGCCATGGTTTCTACCTCATTTGAACACTAATAACCATGGGGTTTGTGCCCCTGTGTTTGCAAATACCTTCTTTGCTTTGCCTTCCAACTCAGTCCTAGCAAGGCACATGCTCCTTCTCATCTGTTTGATCAGATGGCACCACACAATGGATGTCAGCCAGACCAGCCTGATGCTGGATTGCTGGGCTGGTGCCAGTCCTAAAGAAAAACACTCCCTGAGAGAAAGAATGCCAACTAAGTTCAGCAGAGAGATGGGATGGCGAATAACATGATTCACATCACAAGTGAGCCTTCGGAAGATGGTTGAAGTAAACAGGAATCAGTCTAGAGTTTTAAAGCCTTAAGAATAGCCAAGATTTTGGAAACATTCAGGTGCTCTGTTGCTTTGGCATGTGGAACTGCTTGGCATTGTGGCACTCAAATTGCAATTCAAGTGCAGTCACAATAAAGATTTAGACATCATGAATGCACAAATTAGGGGTGGGAGAACCCCAGGGTGTCCAGCAGAGAGCATCCTTACTGATCATTCAATCTTTCCATCAGAGTTTTCTTGTTTCCACCAAAATAAAACTGGTGAGATTCCCATGCCAGAACCTCCCACTTGTATTTTTGTAGAAGGAGTAGGAAGAGTGAGGAAATCTGAAGAGGACTGTAGCTTTCCACCACTAGGTAGTACACCTGCAAACTCCCAGCAAGGGCTGTTAATACAAAGGCTACATTTGCTCAGGAAAACTGAATGGAAGAAAGAGCCATAGAGGACTAGCAAAGAATCAGAGGTCAAGTTCAGAGAAGCCCCAGAGCTAAATTTGTGTGAATGTGTTAGAAGGAAGTGTCATATATGCTCATGCTGCTCCATCTCCCAGCTGTGGCCACAAGCAGGCATTGAGGGAAGAATAATGAAATTGGATTAGATGGATCCTTGGTCTGAGCCAGTCTGGCCATTCTTATGTTTGTGTGTTCTTTTCCATGAATAAGAATGAAAACATGGAAAGGAAATCTTGGAAATATAAGGAGGGTAGGTGTTTCAAATATGAGCTTTCACCTATCTGGAAGATTGGGCAAGCCTTACGAAGCCCTGGAAGAGTATCTGCCTCACGCTTTGATAATCAGGATACAATTTAAGCAAAGGTTTTGAGATTACGCTGTAATTGCCCAATTAGCTCTTGCATGCAAAAGGGATTCTCTTCTATTTATCTATATCCAGCAGGGCAGAAATCCAAAGCTTTCTGCCCACTGTGGATTTGCTCTTCCAATTCATTAGGATTAATTTCTTCACCACCCACACAATTCTCTGAATCTCTTCCTCCCCTTCTGCCCCATTGCCACCTGTCAAAGTTATAAAGATGATTGGTGCTCCTTAAAAGCAGCACGCAGCATCTTTATCCAT
This sequence comes from Dasyornis broadbenti, assembly GCA_013397935.1. Classification (NCBI taxonomy): domain Eukaryota; kingdom Metazoa; phylum Chordata; class Aves; order Passeriformes; family Dasyornithidae; genus Dasyornis; species Dasyornis broadbenti. The sequence goes on along the minus strand of VZRN01003663.1, from coordinate 643,501 downwards.
CTATTTACTGGCAGATGCTTTCTCCCCCACCCCCCACTCCTTTGCTAGACTAGTTCTTTCCAAAAGCCTGCAGTCTGTCAAGCTGTCCCCATAGCACATATGTGCATGCAGTGTCTAACCACATCACCTTCTGTAACTCCAGTGTGTAATGGGTTCTTATCCCCCCAAAAATCCTAGATAGCATTTTATTTTGTCAAGTGTCAAGTAAAACAAGAATATTTGCAAATCTATTGGCCATCAAATTAAATTATAACCTGTGTAAACGGGTCAGCATAAAGGCTTCAGGCTTGTCTAGAGCAATTGTTTTTATTTCTAAAGCACAGGATAAATTTTGGTGGATTAACATGTACATAATCCTGTTGGCAAGTCGTTGGGCAGAACTGGGACTGACTGTTTCTCCTTTACCTCCTCCTATTATCTCAGTCCAAAGCTTATACAGAGCCATGGGAATAAAAGGGGGCATTAATTGCTCTTGCTCTGGTTCATCTACCCCTGTTTACTAAGTGACATCTTTTCAGAAAGCCTCTTGAATTGTATTACAAGAGGTGCTCTGTATACTAATTGGTTTGGGAAGAACCATTTCTGATCCTGTTGGTGTCACAGTATGACATGAAATCCTAGGATTTTTTTTTCAAACTGGAAATCATGATAACAACAGAGGGCCTACACTTTCATTTTGAAAAGACAGTGCTGCAAGAGTGCTTCTGACCCACAGTTCTCTTCAGTGCTGGAAGCTATCTGAATGCTCTCAACGGAGAGCGCAGGTAAACTGGGAAGCCTCAATAAAACACTTGGCTTTGAAATATCTATCACAGTCCTTAAAAAGAAATCAGAGCATTTTCAGCAGCCACAGTTGGAGATGAGTAAGAACAGTCTCACAATCCTAACTCCACATAAAAACCCAAGAGACTGCACAATAAGTTACCTAATCATAGAGTCATTGAATATCTCAAATTGGAAGGGACCCATAAGGATCATTAAGCCCAACTCCTTGCTTCTCCCATTGCTTATCTCCTTGCTTCTCCCTTGCTTATCTAAAACTAAACCGTAATGACTAAAAACGTTGTCCAGACTCTCCTTGAACCATGCAAGGCTGATGCTGTGACCACTTTCATAGGGAGCCTGTTCCAGTTACCAACCACCCTCTCAGTGAAAAACGTATTCCTAATGTCCAGTCTGAACTTCCCCTGACATAGCTTCATTCCATTCCTCAAGTCCTAGAATCAGACAAGTCAGCCCCTCTACATGCCAGTGTCTCAGCTGCAGATCGGGAATAACAGCCTTTTCCTTCTCTGGGGAAATACTGGGAAGTACACTAGAGAAGACTGAGAAAGGATCATGCCCTGTAGTGGAAAAGGCTAAGCAGATCCCTTGGGTATCCTCCTGTTCCAGCACCTGCAACAGCAACACAGCATGGAGATAGATTTACTTCAAATTGTCAAGTACCATCAGCAGGGTCCAGAGCACAGAACTGCTCAGCGGGAGCTAATGTATCCTGTCACGAAGCACAGCACACAGCCCCCTCATCTGCATTGTTTTCTTACCCACGGCTTCTGTATTTTCCATCCCTTGAACAATATCCACCACACTGCAACTTGAGTGTTTGCCGTTTGCACACCATCATCTTGAGTTGCTTGGGCTTTCCTGACAGAACTAAACGAATAACAAATTGAGCTCTATTTTTCCCTCCCCCTTACTTCACTCTCCCCTTGCTTTTGTATATGCTGAAGTAAAAAGCTTCCTCTGACTCAGATTTCAGCTGTCACAGATTTCAGCAGTTTTCTCCTAGGAAGTCTGGATGCTAATGACAGAAATAGCAGCTGTCTCTAAATACTTCATCTGCTGTCTGTGGTCAAAGGGCAGTAAATGCCAAGGCCAGGAGCAGGTGTGGTGGGTGACTGCTTGCAGAAAATCTCCACCCTCGCCAGGCAGGCTCTGGTGAGAAGGGAGTGGGACCACTCCCCATCCCTACCCGCCACAGATTGACAGGAAGGCCAAGGACAGCTGCTAGGGCAAGCAGAAGGAAGGGGGCAATGGGGCATGTGCTCACCTGGACACAGGTCAGGCAGCAATCAGGATGCACGGCTGCTGCCCCTCAGCCCCACCACCCAGAAACCCTGCTACTGCCTCCCATTCCTATGGGAATCACATCCACCAGGCAGCTACATGCCAAGTACCAAAAAGCAGTCAGAGTTTTAAACACCCAAGCATCCCATAAATAGGCATCTTACAGGTGAGATGACTCAAGGTGAAGAGATTGAAATGACTTGCTAGAAACGCAATTGGCATGGGAACTAGGACTAAAGCTTGGGTATTTCTCTTTCTCATCATCCAGTGCTTTACTCAAAATGAAGGTTTGGTTGTTCTCGGCTAGGGTCCAAGGATATGCTTTGTTAGCAGCATGACACAATCTGTTTAGAGCTTTTTGATCCCCACATGTTCAAAGCACTTATACGTTCCACAAAACATTGTGGTGTCATTGAACACAGCTTCAGTTTGAACTGAAAGGAGGAAAAAACATCTTCATCTATTAAGTGTAAAAAAGAGTTGATCTTCTACATAGTATCTTAGTAGAGAATGAAGGAGGAGTGAGTTTGACCCTTGCTGCGCTAATTAGTGATAATCTACCATTAATTTACTCAGACAAAAAAGTATTCCATCAGTTCCACTATAATTTCTTTCACTCTGCATGAAGACATCCTGGGATAGAAAGAAGGGCAGAGGGGAACACAGAGGTACCTGAGGACTTAATTATGTCCTAGGGATCCTAAAGAGCACAATTGAAGTCATGTGTATCATCCTGTCTTAATGGGTTAACTTACCTGCAACACCTGAGGCTTCCCAGGGTAGGATTTTAAATGGTGGCAGGAAAGCACAATATTGCCTAAACCAGAAATAAAGTGCTGGTGCCATTCCACTGCCACTAGAATTGTCCCAGCTAGAAGGAGTTGGGTGTCAGGTTGTCATGTCTGAATATTCCCAATAGTAAGAAATGCCTTAAGACAAGCTGAGTGATTTTCTTCTTCTTTCATGCCGACTCTGCGGTCTGTCTCTTCTTAGTCTCTCTTTTAGAATAGCACATAAGCTGAATCAGAGTGCAGGTAAGGCGTACAGCTCCATACAACCTCATGTGTCTCTCTGTTTCTAGAGCAATGGCAAGCAGCAGTATACCACAGAGAGGCACAATAGCCAGCCAATAGTTACAGAAAATTAGTTGTGCCACACAGGATTTAATAGCCCAGCAGGTATCTTTTAGGGAGCTAAATATTGAGGTATTTTCCTAGTAGGCAGGTGTTCATAATGGGCAATATACCTATAACTGCATTCACATTACAGTTCTCATCATGTGCAATGGTGCAGCACCAGTTCTGTTGCCAGATCCGTGACAGAAGCTTCATTTTCTCTTCTGTTTTTCCAATTCGCACATTTATTGCCCCTGCTAGGACCAGGTCATCTGCTGTGGGCTCAGATGAGATAACTACCACTTTGGGTGCTTAAGTTCTTTGACAGAACAACAGCTTTACAGTAATGAGTGGCAGAACACTAAAACCTTTCTGACTCGACTGATAAAATAGTTCTCCATGCATCATGGGCAGCTCAGATGTTTGACACGAGGGATATTGTGATGATTAATAATTAACTGGCAGGAGCGACTGAGAGCTCAAGGACAGATGCTTCTCATCTGCAATCTCCAGGAGCTGAGGCTGCACTTTTCAGGTAGGAGGGAGGGGCGCTGGTAGGGTGAGACGGTGACAAGGTTGATGTGCCCCTGGAAGTCAGCTGCCTTTTCAAGACACTTTGCTTTTATCTCCCAACACAGAAGGTGTTGTCTGCACTTTTCCAGGTGGCTTTCACTATCCCAGACACAGGGGGACCAGAGCAGCAATGATCCCTACCAATTCCTGGTGTCAACTCACCTAAATGAGATGCATCATTAGAAGCTGCATTCATGTATTTAATAGGCTTGAACATCAGCTTTAATGAGACACCTGTGAGATCTCAGGAGAGGTAACAGACAGTTAGAAATATGCTTCAAAGTCCTATGGGTACGAGAAGTAAAATCCAAGTTCAGAGGTACCAACTACATGATTTTTAAGTACCTGATGTGTTAGAGACTATTAAATTGTTCTTTACACTAGCTTTAAAATTTCATCTGCATAAATTTCTTTGATCCACCAATGGCTTTAACTGCATTAAAATTAGTCAGAACAGCTGCTGCAATAGGCACCGAACTGCGTATCTCAGAGTAATTAAACATTACAAAGGGAATACTTGAGGCATTTCAATGACATGCCATATTACAAACAGCACTTGAAAAGCCACAGATGGACGTGTAAGCCTCCTAGCATAACTTTACTGCAGAGATGGAATTGAATGGTAGGATATTGCTTTTACTCCAGCTTGCTTCCTGCATCCTTGCCTTCCTCTCAAGAGTAAAGGGTGTTTCAAAGAGCGTTGAAGAAGTTTTAGTTGATCCTGTGCAGTTGAAAACTGTGAATAAGAGATGTGTGAGGAGTTTTTTCCTCCCCATCCCCTTTTTCTTTTACCTCCCAATTCAGCTCTCTGGTGACACGTTCCTTCCTGTTAGCTCTGCGTGAGTACAAGGGACGGAAGAGTACATGCTCAGCAGTCAGGGGGATGTATAACCAATCTAATTAACAGGGTGCTGAGATGAACTCCTGTCTGTCCTGCCTCTTTGCCAAGGCCTCTGGCTACCATGATGCAGAGCATCTCCTGCCAGCAGCACTCTGCCCAGGGGAGGAGACAATTTGACTGAGACAATAAAAACAACTGAAATTTTTGTGGATCCATGTGGTTTGCATTTTTTCATCTTTCCAGAGGATTTTGCTCAGAAGTCACAGCTCTTGCTTATATTATGAGACTCATAATGGGAAAAATAAAAAGGATTTATAGTACTTCCTTTCTTCTGCTCCCAAGAACACCCAAGCTTGAACTGAACGCATTTAATTTGCCCCTGTTTCTTCTTGGCTTATAGTAAAATTCATCTGTTCTGTTTCAATTAAGTACAACCTATTCCTCAATGCCCTGTCCCCCAGTATTCTTGCAGTAGCCAGCACACAAGGCACAGTGCTCCAGCAGCAGAAAATAGGTCTATTTCACATCCCAAAGAACTGCCAAAGAGAAGATAGCCAGCTCTCTTGGATAATGAGCAACCATAAAAATTAGAGTGAATAAAAGTACAGCAAATGGTACTGCAATCAAGAACAATGAATGTTAGAACTGGAGACAGATGGTGGGTGGATTTCAGCTTGGGACATGCGTTTTTTGCTCTGGCCTCCACAGATTTGGAACCCTTCAGCACTGCCTTCCCATCTTTCCCATCTTTCCACAATGTCCCCATTACAGGGTTACTCTAAAGGTAAAATAGTCCTTGTATTCTTAGTGCTGGGACAGACTCAGAAAAAGAGCTCCTGCAGGCTAGGTAGACAGGTAAACAAGAAATGGCAGAAGAGATCCCCTCAGGACAACAAAGCCTGACATCTGTCTAAAAATGCCCTGATTGAAAACAAACCAGTAGGAGGAGGGAAGAGCAAGGTTGACCTCTTATTTCCCAGGAGGAGCAAGCGCTTTCTGCTTGTGCCTAATAACCAGGAACCCAGACACTTGTCCAGGAGGGTACAGACCAACTTTCTAACCACATCAGCCTGCCAGAGGGAATTTGACTCTCCACCTACCTCAGAGAGAAGCATCCTGGTCACACTATCATAGTGTATCTGGAGTCCAGCCTTCTCGTTCCTTCGTGGTGAAGCAGTTTTACACTTGTATAAAGGAGAGAACAGATTCCTTTCATATAGAAGGCTCAGTGGGCCATAGAACAGCTATGAGTAGCACTAGAGCTTGGCTCCAGCCTGGACAACCTCCTGGAACAGCTAGGATTCTCTGGAAATATTCACTCTTCTGCTAAGTGAGAATTTCAATCAATATGGAACTATTTTCACACAAGAGACCTAGAACAACCAAATCCAGAGTTTCCTGCTGTCTGCTTCTCCAGCAGACCCGTGTGAAGGGGCAGCTGTGTTTGTGTCCCCCAGGGATTTTAACCTGGTCTCTGTCACCCCAGATGCACCAGCACACTAAATGGTAGAAGCCAAATGCAGAACTAGTATTGTTACTTCCCCAACACATAAGCAGTGCTCATGACAGAAACTCTGGATATGTCATGCCATCTCAAAAGCCCTAAAGTAGTCAAGACATCTCTACAAAGTTGATAGCTGTGAAAGAGGATCAATGAGTGAAAATACCTCAGCCTTTCCTGAGAGAAATCCAGAGGTCAGACAAATACTGTAAAATGTCCTTTTATACCTATGCTTAGCTAGTAGAACCTTTCGTTTTCTGGATAAGTGATTTGCTAAGAAAGCACCTGAGCCCTGGCTAAAAATACCCTCAAGCTAGGCCTCTTCTTATGCAGCAAGAGCAAACTGCTGAGGCTCTTGCCCCAGGTGCTGCCCAGGAGTAGAGGTTAATGACAGAGGTAATGATTTATCAGATTAATCCTATGGTTAACCTCTTCCTCCTCTCTTTCTGTCACTTCTCACATTCACCAGGCTAGTCCAGAGCTGGGGAAAATTACAAATACAGGGCAATTATAAAATCATCACCTCCAAGTAGTCCCTAATAGAGCAAGACACACAGACGAGCCAAGAACAGATGTCTAGAAGAACATTGTGTACCTAGGGAAAGCTAACCTATGGCAAAGGCTATAATTCACTCTGGAAGGCTACACTGGGCTCCTCATGCACTCCAAAGCCCAAGGCAGCAATCAGCATCTCAGAAGCTTACTTTCTTGCATCAGTATCCAGCATAAGTCGCTCACTAGCAGAAGATATTGAAGAGAAGTGCAAAGGGGTTGATAGTTCCTTGTGCATTTAAGTATTACCATATGGAAAGTAGAATAACAGATCCACGGCTGAAGGTTCAGCAAACCATGTAATCAACAGAGTTTACACCGTGCTAGGTCAGAGATGTGGATCCATCAGGAGTCATGTGGCGTTCAACCCATGTGTTGATACACACAATGAAGGCATAAAAGAGGCTGAAATGCTTTCGGCATTTCTAGCATCAGACACTTGCTTCTGTAGATCAGCATTCCTACCTATCAGAGGTCATTTATTTCTCCCAGCATTTCTTCTTCCCTCATCACTGCTTTTCCAAACACCTTAAGATAAATTGTTTAAAAATTAAGTTACCAATTAAAATTTTCCAATCTTAGGCTGTTAACCTCATATATTGTTCTGAGATGAGAAGTCTCACAGATTCACATGCTGATAGATAAAGCTCTGAAGTGAGGAGATACCTGCTTTCTCTGCTCTGGATCTTTCACACTCAAAAATATCCAGTGTTTACCTAGAACAGTAATGTTTTTTTTTTTCTTTCCTAACAGTTTGCGTCCACTTGCTAGAGGAAGAATAATTAGACTTATGAATTTTGTTTCTTTTCTTCCCCAGCAGAAATATAGATTTTTTTATTATTATTACTGATTGGTTTCTGCCTCTCTCCCCAGCTTCAGCTACGTCATCTTGGCATATGACATGAACAAGAGAGACTGAAACAAACAGAGAATTAGAATAAGGGCAACTCAGGTCACTAACATAGCTTTCAGCCCTAAGACACCCATTTAAATTCAGTTCATTGCACTAATGCACAACTGTATACCTGCCTATCACCACACTTAGAAATGGATCTGACAGCTGTTCCAACTTAGTAGCTCACTAATGCTCAGCTCTCCCCTACAGAAGCTCCCACTGCCTGTATAACTCAGTCCCTGTGGGCTGCCTGAGTAGGAAGCTGGATGACCAGCTGAGCCACAACACCAGAGCAGCTCAACCTATACACTAGGGATGAGGTACAAAAGCCAGAAGGGTCTGCTTTGCTACTGCTAGCATAAATTTACTTCTTAGGAGAATGACAGTCTCCAGTACTGTCAACACATCAGCTTTCATCAATAGTAGGAAGGGTTTGTTTGGTTTGGGGGTTTGGTTGTTTGTTTGTTTTAAAGAATAGCCAAGTAAAATTAGGAACCTTGACAGCCTAGTGAGCCAGCGGCTAAATCCTGCTGACAGAAGTGTCATATCCTAAAAGGAGTCTGCCTTTCTGTAAGGGGAAAGCCCAAAAAGCACCAGAGAAAAATCACTGGAAACCAACTTCCATATGGTTTCAAGAGGAAACAATCACTTCTCTCAGAGCTGCTCAGAGCCAGGCCAGGGGATTGTGAATTTGCCTGTGGAAGGGGTTGAAGAACAACTTCCATTAGCAGCAAAAGTAATTCTGCATCTTCTGTATCTCTCAGTTTGAGCTGGCCTTACTTTGAGCCCCTGGGCTTACACCTGAAATCCTGCCCAGGAGACTCCTGGCTCCACAAGAGTTCAGGCTGTCTTGAAATGAGTGCTTTAGAGACACCAAGTCAGATTGTCATCTGCAGGAACCAACTCAAGAGCACTCATGTGGCAGCTGTGGGCTAATGACAGGATCTGAGAGGCTTTGATCCAGAAGTAGAGTTCACACATTTTTTTACACTGTGTTAGCTTTCCTAGGTTTTCCTCACCCATAAGGGTTTCTTACATTTGCTGATGTAAAGGAGAGTATGTTGTGGAGCAGTTTTCCTAAGGCATGCAGGACTAGCAGAAGTGACAACTCCCGTGTTGCCCTGGATGAGTCAGTTCAAGTCAGTCCACTGGGCAAGAGAGCTCTGGTTCAGTGAGCTTGCTGATGGGATAAATGCCATGGCTGGAGAGAGCAATGCCCTGTGTGCAGTCAAGGGACAGCTCTTGAAACATCTCATGCATAAGCATACAGTAGCCAGTTACAGGCTGCAGAGCGGGAGAAGATCTGCAATAACACGGACAGGTAGCTGGTTTGTCACCCTGACAACATCCAAACAGACTGCTCCCCCGACGGATAACACTTCTCCAGACTGTTGCTAAGACAACAAAAATCCACTTATTATGCATAAATGGGCACGCTTCATTGCTGGACTTATTAACCCGGGCCATGCCACTTACTCTTTAGCTTCTTAATTGATTTAAATCAGATGAGGTTTGGATTCCTTCTTGAAGGAATGGACTCAGCTGCAGCTCAGAGTATTAGTTTTGTCAATCTTTTCTTCCTCCAATTGATTTCCTCTCTCCGAAGACGTGAGAGAGGAGGCATGTCTAGTTGCATTTCGTCATCTTCTCAGAGGCTTGAAGCAGGCACTGACTACAACACAGTGCTCAGCATCCCCAAACTGCTTTCCTTTTCCCTCTGCTCCTGCATTCAAGCAGGGCAAGGGAGCAATCCCACTCTATGACTAACCTGCTTGAGGTCAGCCTGTTGTCACTCAAATGAAACTGATGCAGTCTAGGAGGAAAAGAGAAGCAGAAACAAAGGCTAATTTTCCTTACCTGCACACACTGCCAGTCTGCTCAGCCTGATTTATTTGAAACCTCTAATGTACTGCCATCAGTTTTGCCATAACACCTTTCTTTTAAAAAGTTATTGATATTTTTTTCAAAGTCAAGAGCATTTGCCCTGGGAAATGTTGCATCCAAGAAAATTGAAGCAGTCTGGACAGACCTCTCATATCTTGGGCACAGGACTCTGCAGTCATCCAATGAGAGTAGCTTTTCCTGCCCTCCTCACTCCTTCTCATCAGTGGTATATTTAGCCTCTCTGACCTTTAACCAATTCTTCCCAGAGAGTTTTTGGGCCCATAATAGAAAGTATCATAGTATGATACCTGAGAGATTATGAACCCTGAACATATTATGCAGCATGTGCATAGTTTAACAGTCTAAACTCAGTCCTAGCAAACAAGCAAACAAATAAACAAACAAACAAAACAAAACAAACAAAAAAACAGCCCAGAAGGCCAACTGAAAACTCTAGGATGGTGCACAAAACAAGGACCTGAAGGCTACCTGACGCTTTACACTACCACCTTTGAGTAGCACCATGTTTGACTACTTCTAGACACAAAGCATTTAGCACTCCTGTGGGGAACTTATTTCCAGACACTAGATACCTGTTAGCTCACCACTGTTTTGTTAACCAGTACCCTGTGCTTGATATGGTTTGAAGACAGCAGAATGAATAAGACTCTGAAGAAATGAAGAGTCAGTGATAAAGTAAAATTGCAAGCACAAAATCTTCCCCTTTTCCCTCAGGAATTTAAGGATTTATCTTCGAGTTTACCTCCACAAGAAGCCTGTGAAGAAGATTAAAACACCTCAGATTTTCTCTAGACAGTTCTCATTCCTGGAAGAGGCAATTCTTACAAATTTTGTGACTAGTCACAGAATAAATAACAATATGGTACACCTACCATGCCCTCCCAAGAATATTGCAAACTTTTGGGTGAACAGTGTGTTTTGGAGAACTGAAATTATTCAGATTTAGCTAATAATTTTGGCCAGAGATGAGTGACAAATATTTGAAGAAAAGTCAAAGCATTTCATTTTATATATATTAGGAGTTGCCAGAATTTAATTAAAATCTCCTAAAGGCAATATTTTGGTTTTTGCCCTCCATTTGTTAAATACATTCAGTTTGGCCAATATATGAAGGATGAAATTAAAAAAAAAAAAAAAAAAGATATCCTAGTGACTTTCCACTCAATCTTTCAAGACCACAAGTTCCACTATTGTCTTAGACCATCTATTCAGCTCATCACTGCAAGAAATTTCACAGCTATCGACTTACTTGACAAAAAATTTCCCTTGCTCTCCATGTGGCTTCCTGGAATATGAAATAGAATGCTGTACTTCACACACAGCAGCTTACAAACAACTAACAAGTAGTGCAGAGATGGGGCCACCACCTGCACTAGGATTTTTCACTCTTCTGACTAAGTGAGCTAAGAGCATCTGAGATCTTTACCTACAGTAAGCACAAACATGTTCCCATTTTTCTGAGTAACTAGACTTATTCTTTCCTCCAGAGAGATAATGACATGCTGCATGATCTAGTCAGTGCTTTAAAACAATCACTTCACAGAATGAACTACTTTGCTTGCAATCCTGTTGCTGCTTCTATAATAGACTCAAAGGCTCCTAATGTACTGAAGATACAGGCCCAAAGCATCTCTCTTCCTTCAGTCCATCTACAGTGACCTGAATATTATTTCTCTCTCATTCACTCCAGAGGGGATGACAAGTAATGTCAGTGGAATCGATGGAATAATTGTGTGACAAAGCTGAGTAAGAGACCCCCCCTCTTGTTCAAAAAGACCCTACATCACTGCTCCCTGGCTTCCTGCTGACCAGGGCTCTCATTCTCCTCTGCAGCACATCTCAGGGGCTTATATTCCCCAGCAGAAAGAGTAAGCAAAAATGCCAGTAGATCAAAACAACAGGTTTGTATGTTATCAGCTGCAAAGACTGTGGAAATTCAGGACAACCTCAGCTGTAATAAAAGAAGGACAACAGTGATATGAATATCTTTGCTTTTAATATAATAGCATGAATGTGCTATGCAATAAGCTGAAAACATAATGTGAGCCCCCTAACTTGAATCTCTGCCAAGCAAACTATTTTTAGTGGAATTTGTTTAGCTTGTTAAAGATTTAAACCCAGCCAATAATTGCAGTTACTCTTCTGCTTGATTTAAATAGGCAACATTCATTAATGTACAGTGACTAAGAAAACTATTCCAAAGTAAGACACAAAGACTTAAACTGATGAGGGAACAGGATGATATCCTGGCTAAAAAAAGTCAGCCCTGTGATCTAAGTAAGATTTGTTCCATGATAAACAGCTTATTGAGGGGGAATGTAGGGAAGAGAGCTGTAAGTTATGAAAGGGAATTTGATTTGTCCCTCTGAAGGCAAAGTGGTAACTGACTGATCCAAGCAAACTCTGTCACAGATTTTAAAGACCTAATTATTTCTTGCAGGTCTCCAATCAGCAGTTGGCTTAGGTTAAGTCCATGCAAGAGCTAGATTCAGACTGGGAAAGAGATTCATCCGTGATCAAACTCCTGATCCATATTGTTATTCTGTGTTCACACTTGCACATTAAATCAGAGTTCAGCAGCCTACATATCTACTCCTTACAATGTCCTAATTGAGCAGCAAAGTCCTCCTGCCCTCTCTGTTTTGCAAGTTTCTAGACTTATACAATTTCATATAACCTCTCTGGCAAGAGACAGAACAGGATATAACCACCCTGTGTGCTGGGGGTTAGGGAAGGCTGCTTTTGATGTCAATATTCAGAACACTTGGAAGACCCAGTGATTTTTGCTCCATTATTTTATGCTGAAGAAAATAAGCCCACAAATAGATCTACCTGTTTCAGCTATTTGTGCAAAACACCTCATTAAATACCAGCAATTTTTTTCCTAAAGAAGCCTGCTACATATCCAATGGGTAAAAGGATAAATGGCTATAATCTTTGAATACACAAGACGACACAGAGTGGGTATTTCATAGCTGCACAAAGCCCATAATTGAACTTCTGCCCTAGGGATAAGTTTTCCTGCAGTGTAAATGCTTCTAGCTGCCATACGGGGGTCATGTTCTTTGTCAGGAAAGCAGAGCTTTACATCCAGTTAATTGTTGTTCCCAGCTGTCTTTTTGTTGTTGTTGTTGGGTTTTTTCCATTGAGGCTAGTTTTCCAACAGTCATTCAAGCAAATGTGCTCATTTCCCAGTTCCCCTGCAATTCCACACCACAGTATAACAAAGTGCAGAATTTGCATGGCTACATTCCAGACTTCGTGGTGTTAAAATCATAGCAGCAATGGAAAAGCAATGGAAAATCTCAATAGTCATAATGTAGGACTTGAGCTACAGGTGACTCAGTGGTAGTCAAACAGATGCTACATGAAAATAGAATGGTTTCTGTGTACAGACTGGTTAACCCATGGAGTTACATGAAGGTTTTCATGGTTTGCTAAGCAGCAGAAACTACTCAGTCTGAAGTAAACTAGTGACTTCAGTTCACTGTGTCTAGGTGTCCATCTCAGAACACAGTGTCCATGAACAGCATGCTCCTTCTGCCTTAATTACTTAAGGCTTCATTTATGGTGTCAATCAAACATAAAGGTAAAGACCATGTCCATCCAGTATTTGGATCTCTTCAGCTCAGTGGTGAAATACTCACTGATTTAGGATGGGTCAACAGCGGCTGACAGAGAAAAGTTTAGGCCATAATCTGCTGCAAAACAAACTGAAAAAATTGCAAGGAAGACAGTGGATATTACAAAAGGACAACAAAACTCCTTTATTTTTCTCAACAGGTTAATGATAAACTCTTGTGCGTGCATTTGCAATGTAAGCCCTTTGTTATCACGCACTAGCTACCACCTATTTGGGTTACCAGACCTGTTAGCTGAAGAACATCTGGGGAGAGTTCACAGTTCAGGCTGCTAAGAAACTGACCATTAAACACTCCAGACCAAAGTCTTGGGAAAGATTTTACACCAACTTGCTCAGTTTTACCAATAATAGCTCTGGAAGAGGCAGCATCAGTCCACTGTACTTGTGCTTTTTGGACTGCTCACCAATGCAGATACAGTCCTACCTAAATAACCCTTAGCACTCAATCTTCCCTCAGAAAACAACCCGCCTGTTTTAGTTCACAAAAGATCCCTAGATCCTTGTGACAAAAAGATGTTTGACTTTTACAGCAACCCACTCCTAATCTATTTGGTGTCTATTCTGTGGATTTCCCCAACAGGGAAACCCACACTATTCTGTGGGCTTCCTGATAAAAGTTGTCACTGCCTGATTATAAAAAGCAAATGTGTGCTATAATCTTAAAGGTCTGGAGGTGAATATTTAGAGCTCAGTCAGCATCTGGGCCTTGCAAGGTTGAATTTTCCCCGGAAAAATTCACTAAATTTGTGGAAGATCGGAAAACTACTTTTTTAAATCATTAGTTGGTAACCAAAAAATGAAGGTGAAGCACATGATCATCAAAACACTCCTCATCTGAAAATGCCTCTCCTAAGCTTCTGTCAGACCAGCAAGCAAATAGGTTGTACCAAGCCTTCTCTTTGGGGGCTTGCGCCCAGATTTGGACCTTGATTTGCTAGCACAGATAACACCTACTCACATTCCCCCTTGCAAGAAGAGGTCAAGGAAAACCACTTGCTACCCCGTGAACTTTAAGGAAATATTGCTGAGCAACATGTGCCCATGCCCCTTTCTGTGCTGAAACTTTACCAGAAAATTTCTTACTCTTGTTGTTGCAATTAACCTTCAGAGAAAATTATTAACTACAATCTTATGCATATGAGGAATTGATCCAGATTATTAGCCTAGAAACGATGTCCTTACTGCAACTCTACAGCTGTTTCTCCTCCTTAGATGAAGTCCTGACCCCCAACCCATAGCCTGGTAGTGCTTGCTCACTCAAAATTAAAGGACAATTATCTCCAATATCGACAGAGGTGATCACATTTCCTTCCTTAACTGGAGCACTGGAAATTAAAAAGTCCTTTCCTCACCAATGCTGCTCCTGAAAGATCCTGCAGAAAATCAAGCACAATACCTGTGTACCAGGCACAATAATCTGGCCCAATAAGCTAAATATTAAAAAAAAAAACAAGCAGGGGTCAGCATCATCTCTGACACGATGATAGGCTTGGATGAGGAGTTTGGGCCAGGGAAGAGAGAAGGGGGAGGGAATCAGCCTCTCTGGGGATCTGTGC